>JAOEHY010035294.1:26586-67472 GCA_025447955.1 Psilopsiagon aurifrons | reverse complement strand
GGCCACAAGTTAAAAACACAGTGCTGCACCAGCTACTAAGAAGGAGAAAAATGACTGCTACTGCTGAACCCATGACAAGCTCCGAACAAACAGCCCTCTGGTTTTTTAGGCTCTATAGAGCCAAGACTCATCTCCTACTAAGCTTGTTTCCAGGTGTGACTGAGATGCGTGTAAAGTCTTCGATACTTGCACCAAGTATCAACTAAGGTGAACATGCTGCAAACTAATCCCACTGCTTTGTGTTTGTGTTTAGTAAGATTTTGCAAAACTATCTTTGTGCACGGCCTTTGCACAAAAAGGCTGTGCTGAACCAAAGGCCTAACTGGCTCAGCTGGTCTGCTACTGATCACTCTGGGACACTTTTCTCCATTTCTAAAACATGTGTGCATTAAAAACTTAAGAAATGCTTGGGGGATGCTCAGAAACTTGGAGGTCCGATACAATCTCAAATGGAGAATGCTGTTTAAAATATGGCATCACTGTAATGTTAAAGGTATGCAGCTGCATAGGGCAGGATGTTAATAGACCACTGAAACAGAAACTTTGGCCAGGGAATATGTATTGAGCATACATTACACTGGTTTGTTTTTACCAGCATGCAAAGACCCTATCGAGTCGCTAAGAGCATCTGAAACCTTTCCAGATGCCTTTCAGCAGGACTTTCAAAATGACCACTCCTGGTCAAGGACATGGTGGTTAAGTATACCCCCAGGGAGCAATTAATGCCTGTGCTCTGGCATTGACTGCATACCTAGGAGATACTTGGAGCTGCCCTGTATGTTGGAGGTAGCAGGATCCAGAGTACAAACATTTCACATGCTCCCCTGGACAAAACTCTCCATGGACATGGGGTCCCAGTCATGTGTTCAACTGCATCACCCTCAGCTTCCAATCTGTTGTTCGATTCCTTAAAGAGGACTATGGTCTAATCCAGTTTCCCACAGATACTGCCTCTTCTCTATCTTGGGAAACTATGGGCTTGTGTTCAGGTCATCACTCAGGAAATATTGAGCCAGCCTCAGCCCAAAGTGGAAGGTGCCTTTTCTATGGAAATATGTGCTTTTAACTTTTAAGGGAAAAGAGATTCAAGTCAAAACTGGAAACCCACAGTCAGGCTCTCCATATGAATAAGAAACACAACAAAGGGGCTGCATGCGGGGGAATGCAAAGATGCATTCCACAATGACAGAACCATTCAAGATTCATGCTTGAAAACGTTGCGCTGTGCATGACTATGTGCATCAGTGCAGCTGTGAATTTCTTGTACTTCATCATAAGCCTATAAAACAAGTGAGCCAAAACTGAAGGTTTGTGAAGGTTCACAGATCTTTCAGTCAAGACAAGGCCAAGTCTCAAGCAAACCTGATCCAATCTTCCATTTGGAAAGTGCAGGGTAACCTTAGACTCTGACAGAGCTAAGACAGTGTGGGTTATAATCTCAAATCCACCAGGTTGCTTTGAGACCTTTCAAGACCAAAAGAATGAGTCCAGCCCCATTTCCAAGTCCAGACTTGTTCTCTGCTGTAGGAAAAGATGCTGCAATATGAATAAAAAAGCAATAAAGCTCAGTGTCAGACCTGATAAGATGAGAAGAGTGGTTTATTTCAAAATGAAATGAATGTCACTCCCTTATACTGTCATACTCATGTAACTCTAAGCACTGAGAAGTGTGTATCCTCCTGATTTGGCCAGGATTCCTCGTGCTGGCGCAGAGGACCAGGAACATTGGCTACCCAGAGCTCTCCAAGTCTCCTGAATGACACTGTCCAGGTTCAGATACGCTGTTTTTCACTCATCAGGAGCTGACATTGCTCCATCCTGCAGCACATCTCTATGCATCATCAGGATTTTGCCTCCCGAGTCCTTTGCCTCTTGAGTCCTTTGTCTCCTAGTCTGGGTGTTCTAAGAACCTGCCTCTACAGATGCACTTCTCAAAGACCTGCCAGCTCAGCTGCCAGCAAGAACTGCCATCCCTTCTGTTCCCCTCCTGCCCATTACTGCTTTGGGAGCTTTGCATATCAATATTTCCATTCATTCTCCTTTCACACCAATCTTCACATTTCCCTCACATTCTCTACTGCCACATGGGCTCCACATGAGACTGTGCTTGGACACAACTTTCAACTGAGCTCCAGGATGCTACGAAGAAGGAAACCCCAGCTCCCACCCAATCCATGGAAAGGATTCAAGGTGCTCATGGTTGAAGCAAAGTATGCACCAGCCCAGTCCTCCAGTTCGAACTCAGCTCTTCCTGAGCACAAGGTAGATGTTTTAGATAAGATCCATCTGCTCAGGTGACTCACAATTAAATATCTTCTTCTGAGCTTGCTCCCTAGTCAATGGGAGCCCATTCTGAGAGCAATACCCCATTTTATGATGGAGATGGCTAACATGGGTTGGATGGAGTGTGCCCATGGAGTGTGCCCATTGAGTGGCTATTTCTTCCCATTGTCTACCCAGGGAGAAGAGGACAGTGAGCTCAAACTGAGATGTCCACTCCATAGACCTCCGAAGTTACATGAGCTGAATCCTATCTCTGCAGCCCAGAAAAAAGCAAGCAATGGGAGTACAAAATGTATGGTTGATGGGGCTTGCCATTCACAACCTGATTCCAGGTCCTTTCTCAGGTGCACATCACACATGCAGTTTGAGCTCCCCCACATTTCCTACAAACTTCCTAAAAGTGTGAGCAACCTGAGAGCAAATATCCCAGGATTCTTCCACTGCAGACTTCTCCCTGTGTTTTCATCTTAGAAGCATCTTTCTCCTGATAACCTGGCAAGGTCCTTGAGATCTCCTGCCATCCCCCTCTAGCACAGCAGAGTTTGTGGCTTCTGATCTTTTGCCCTATTGATCTAAATTGGCTCAAGGATGGTCAGGAAGTGCTTTGTGGTCTAGGGTGCATTGAGGCATGGGAAGAAAATGTTCTGTGAATTGTGCTGGGCAGGACAGGCTTTTATGTGGTGTTCATAACAGCAGGGGACTGGATGGGGTGACCCAGGCAGTCACTTCTCCACCAGTGTTCACAAGGACAGCCCTGGGCAGCCTCCAGTTTACCTGCCCTATTGATGTGCAGCCACCTTCCGATTTTTGCTTGTGGCTCTGATTCTTAAAGGACAAGCAAGGGAAATCTCACATTGCTGCCGGACTCATCTGGCCTCATCACAGGAGAGCTCTGTTGCCAAGCAAGAACTGCCTGCAAGCACAGTAAATGTACAACCAGGGTCCAAGGGGAGAGCTGAACTCCAGCCAGCATGAAGGAGGCAGCCAGTAAGTTTGTGGGATGGGGAAGGGCACTGCTTGGAAGTATTACAGAAGACCTTGATGACTCCTGACATCTCTGGTGTGTGTGCTTGCAGTGGTTACCTCAGTAACGTGCTAAAAAGTCCCAGCTTGCTCGGGAATTGGCTTTGCCACCCTCCCTCCCCCTGTAATATCCTATTCTCAGCATGCTGGCAATAAATAACCCCTTTGTCATGCACCATGGGCACACCAAGTACTCAAACAGGGCCATCCTTTGGATTTTATTTTCAGCAGTGGATTTTAGCTGAAAAGCAGAAGCTCTGAATAGGGGCTCAGGCATTTTGCAAGGCTTGGCCTAATTGCTTGTGCCTGCT
This sequence comes from Psilopsiagon aurifrons, assembly GCA_025447955.1. Classification (NCBI taxonomy): domain Eukaryota; kingdom Metazoa; phylum Chordata; class Aves; order Psittaciformes; family Psittacidae; genus Psilopsiagon; species Psilopsiagon aurifrons. The sequence goes on along the minus strand of JAOEHY010035294.1, from coordinate 63,855 downwards.
GGTTCCCACAGTCCTCCTGGTGTGGTGGTGTCACTGTGTCCAAACGAAGAGGGGCAATGTGGTACCTTGACTGAGGTCAGAAGCCTGGCACTTGGTGAAGGTGCAGCCTTTGCTCTTTCCTCAGCTAAAAAACAACACGCTTTGTCATTCTTCAGCAGGGACACATCCTGAGAACTGGCTGAGTCCAGTGGCTTGGTGAGGGGAAAGAAACGGGGGGAAACTGCTTATTCTTTTGACAGAAAAATGGCATATCTAAGGCTCAGGAAAAATGAAGAGCCAGATGCCTTTTATGCTTAATGGTCAACAGCAAGAACAGTTTCAATCTGACAGGCATAGCAAAATGTCCCTCTTCTTCCTAGAGGTGATATGGTTCTTGGTTTCCAGTTGCAACCTGGACCTATTTCTTCTGTATTAGAGGCTTTAATAAACCAAGAGGCTTTAATAAACCAATAAACACTGTCTGCAGGGTTATTCACCATCCTCACATTTTCCATGGCTTCCATAAAACTTCACTCCATCCATTTCTGGAGAGAAGGCTTTCTGCTTTCCAGATGGTCTGCATTGCTGTGCCTCTGCCCTGGCAGGTATACCACCATGGGTATAGCATTAACCCCATGCACAGACTGCAGCCTAGGCTGCACTTGCGGCAGGCTTTCGTGTGAGCTTTGGTCTGATAGAGTGCTCATTGCAAGGAATGCCCAGTGGGCTCTGCACAAGGGCAGGTACATGACCAGAACTAGCCTTGCCTCCTGGACTTGGCAGCGTTTTGTGAATGATCTGCTGCACAGGCACAAAGCAGTCACGCCTGGGGAGAATTTGAGTCCTTTGAGGGCAAGAAGGTGGCAAGATCATGGAGATACAACCCTGCAATGCTGGTTGCCATCAACACAGAGTGAAAATGCATTGCATATGCATGTAGATACATTCATGCTATCTCTATTACTTCTTTGACATTCCCACTGCATGTATACAACATACAGATCCATGCTTTCCATTATGCACACCAGATGTGTCCGTTCATTGATTGCCAGCTTTCTTCCCCAGCTCGGAAAGAAAGGCTCTAGTCTTTGGCAAAAACTGGCGCCAAATTCATCCTGCAGAGCAGTTGCTCCAGGGGTGCAGCTTTGGGGATCAGTACCAGAGATGAGCAGGAGCAAGCTGCTGGAGTGCAGAAGGGAGGTGATGCAGGGGCAGAGTGAGAGCTGCAGTCAGAAAGGCTCTCCAGTTTGGAGTCGGGGCAGTTCCAGAGGCTAATGTGTGGATCAAAAGGCAGTGGCCTTCAGGAGGAAGACATTGGCTAGAAGAAAGTTTAAAAGAGAACCCAGTGGAAAAAGCCCTCAGCTTCTCTGGAGCAGGGAAAGTCGGCACTTTGCTGTGGAGCACATTGCATGGAATAATAAGTAAAACAAAAGCGGTTGTTCCTTCCCTTTGTCCACCCTGCAGGAGCCCAGCTGATACCCCAGGCAGCATTACTGTAAACTCACCTACAAGCCCAGCCCAAAGTCAGGCTCTGGACCCTTCCCTTGGGGTGGGTAGGGGAGTTTCCATCTATGCACAACTTTGTCTCCTCCTTGAAGCCTCTTCTCCACCACCTGGTGCTGGAGATAGTTGGGGGCTTTCCCAGGGAGTCTCTTGAATTGCTAGATACAGGGACTTTCCCCAGGAGCTTTTTCTGCCCACTGGGACTTGTCTGAATTTTGCCCACTCCACATGAGCAGATGCTGACAAAAAGCTGCCTATAACAAGAATAGCAACACCCACACTTTCCAGGGCACCCACCGCCAGGTCCACAATACCATGAAAGCTGTCCTGCAGGCACAGATGTTCACACGGGCATACAACCCCCCACAAGCATCACTGCTGGCATCGGTGCCAGTGCCCCATTGGTCCTAATGGAAGAACTTCAGCTCAGTTAGTCTTTTATCTTAGTATCCTCCAGGGTGCTGCTAACCAAACAGCAGTCTCTATCTCTGGTATCTTCCTGGGTGCCCTTGGGAAGAGCTAACTCACAGAGTCAGCCTTGAAAAGAAAACAACAGTTGCCAGGACCCCCTTTCCTGCCCATGTACTTGTTCATGCAACTCCTTTTCTGCTCCTCCACTGGTTTCATCAGTCTTGTCACACTTAAGCTGTGGTCTCTGCTGTCGAGGGGATCAACAATTCCCTCTCCCATCTCGACTCTGCCAGTGGAGGGCCCATGCAGCTGCCTGAGCTCCTGCAATCTCGCTGCACACAGCCACTCAAGCACTTCATGCAGTTTCTGTACCCAGAGCATCCAGGCTTAAAGCAACCCCAGGTACAAGAAGAGTTTTCTCTCCAGCACCTGTTTATTGTACATCTACAGAGCACTTTTCAGTATAAAAAATGATGCCTAATTTTCATTCTTATGTTAGAGCAAGAAGTAATGCAGTTGAAGTGTATCATACCAGTCTGCATTTTCCAGACCTCCACCTTCTCTTTTCTTCAGGTTTATCAGAGAAATGAGCTTATCACAGAAGGGATTAACCAGATTTTCCCTGCTGTTGCACAGTCCCACTTACTGGCAGACACCTTGTGTTACCTGAGTGCTGACAGCACCTGTGGACCCACGGAAGGGCTGCAGAGCGGGCATTATAAAGGGAAATTTTGGCAAATCTCTCTGCCACTGCTGGTTCCCTGTAAGGGCTGCAGACCAGAGGACACTGCAGTGGAAGGGGGTAATGTCTAACCCACTATAACAGCCATGGTCAAAGCTCATTTCCCAAAGCCCTCACTGACTTGTAGATTGGCTTTGTTGCTCAAAGCCTCCTCTGAGTTTTCCAGCCCTGCTAGCAGATACAAGGAAAAATATTCCCTCTGTCTACAACCCGTTGACCTGGCTGTGTCCTGAGACATTGCAGCTACAGCAAAATATGCTGAAGACCTCAGTGTCTGGTTCCCTTCCAAGAGCATTTCACCTCAGATGCTTGAAAAACGTGAGTTCACGTCTGATTTATGGGGAGACTTTTTTCTGTGGTGAGTAACTCCTTTGTGCTCTGAGCACAGGATGGCCACAGGGAAAGAAAAGGGTTTCTGCCACAGTAACTGCTTGCCTCAGACTGACTCCCTTTCACCAAAGCATCCCTGCATACAAACCCCTCCTGCAACGGATGGCAATGAAAGGCCTGTGCAAATAAAACCACAAATGCTATGGATATGCATTTTTCCTTCCATTCACGCTGTCTTACTCCAAAATGTATGGGTAAAATGCTGTCAGATTCTGCTGTCTCGAGTTTTTGTTTGTGGGCTGGATTCTTGAGGGATTTTTTAATCTTTCAGTTAAATGAATGCATTTTCAGCTGCTTGGTTAATGACCTAAATATGCAAATCACACGGTGAGGCTACCTTCTGCATTTTGCCAAGCACAGATTTGAAAGAGAAGCTTAAAGGACAGTGAAACCCTCATCGCAGCAGACTCAGAGCATCAGCTGCAGGGAGGGAAAGCAGTACAGCCCAGCTTAACAATGATCACACACTGATCTCTGCTATACTCTGCTGGAGATCATTTGCAAGTAATTCAGATGCTGGAGTGGCTTCTGTATTGCGTCTTCTCAAGGCAAGATCCAGATGAAAGATGCACATATAGCCTCTGTTATGCTTGTTGGGGTTCTTTAAGTTTGTGTTACTGAACCATAAACCAGTTGATCTATACTTACTACTGTAGATGGAGAATTTGTCTCCAAGTTATCCGTTTGCTCCCCAGGGAAGAAGGTGAAATATGGCTGAACTGCTTTTTCTGAGGAAGATGAAAATCTTTGTTACAGCCAACTTCACTGGTTCACCCATCGGTACCATTTCCTGTTTGGGTCTTCCATGCACCTGAGTCTACATCTCTCTTACTTCATGCTCCCTTTCTTAATAAGTTGAAATGATAGGCATTAGTAGTGCCTGGAGAAGAAAAGCCAGCCTATCAGGCTTACAACTCACTCACCACTGTGTGTACTGCTACAGAAACTACTGCCTATCAGATTGTGAACCATTGCTTTTCTTTACAAAATCCCTTCCCAGACTCCACTGACTCACTCTGCCATTGCTAATTGAGTTCACTGTATTCCATTTTCTCTATGTTGATGTGACAGAGTATTTGTTTTGCATTAAATTCAGGTGAGACTTTGAGCTGACATGTCAAAAATCAATAAACAGCAGAAATCATCAGGGGAAGCCAAAATGCAAGAGGCTGAATGAGCCTGTTGGGCTTCCTGGATTCAGTCCCATGGACATGGTCGTGTATTCTGGAGTCATGAAACTCACAGGGAAATAATGACATACCAAGGGATTGAAACAAAGCTATGTATAGTGTTTCTTATCCCTATGGCCCGCTGAAGCACATAAATAAATCAGGCATTTTGCATTACTGTTTTGTGGACTGTTTGGAAGTAGTTCATAAATTATTGGAGAAGAAAGGTCAGGCTCTTGAGGAATGCTTTGGAAAATCAGCATCTTTGGGAAGGATTTGACATGCTTTGTTTACAGTGTGAGAGAGTACAAATCCTCTGAAATGCCCAAGGAGCCTTCCAGCAAAAGCAGCGTAGACAAGGCTAGAAATCCCAAATATTTCTCCTAAGTAAAAACAAACAACAACAAAATAAGCAGGAAATTAAATCCCAGACCTTCCTTAGCCGGCACTGAAAGCTATGAAGCAGGCTCCTTTCGAACATCTTTCTAGCTCACCTCTGAGCACTGGCGACAGGCGCCTGGTGACTTATCTCAACATAAACACTTCTGGAGCCAAGTAGTGCTCCAGTGTGAGACCTCATCCAGGCATCTCGGTCTCATGCAAGGGACCAGGGTGAACTAAATAGGACCTCTTTGACCAGAGATTCCTAATGGCCAGCACGTTGGGAGAAAAAACATTTTGGGGGTCATTTCCCCCCTCAGCTCCCCCTTGTTTCCACCCCAGGTCAGTCGGTGGCAGGGTGGCCCTGTATGCCCCATCCTCGAGGTATCAATCCACAGCTCAGCGTGGGGATGGCTCAACAGGGAGGAAAAAGGCTGCCGAAGGTGGGGGCAAGGCTTCAGCTCCGAGCAGCTTCCCCAGTGAAAAGAAGCCAAAAGCCTATTGCAATTAGCAATTCGGAGGGCAGACAGCAGTGCATCGAGTCCTGCGGTGAGGGGCTGACATCAGCCGGAGTGTGTGGAAAACAGACAGTGCGGACAATGGTGCTGCTCTGCTTCGTCCCGGGCACGCTGTTGAAGGGAAGGGGAAAAGAAAACCGGAATAATTGCGGCGGGGGAGGGGAGAAAAAGAAAAATTAAATTAAATTTAAAAGAAAAACAAATCGAGGGCGGGGGGGAATTTTCTCTGAAGGAGCACACAGGAGATGCTCAGCAAAACAGCGAGCGTGACCTTTCGGTTGGGCGGTTTCTTCCACGCAGGGGAGGCCGCTCGGTCCCAAAGACGAGGGGCTGCTGCCACCTCCCGGCCCTCCGGATCAGGGCTACGGCAGAGGAGGGGAGCTGGGCCGGGCCGGGCCGGGGAAAGGGGAGCACCAGCCGAGCGGAGGTGCAATGCCAGTGCCGGGGCAAGAAAGCAGGGATGGTTGGGTGAGTATGTAAAAATGCGTTGGTATGGCTTGTCTGAGTACCGCATTTAAGGCATTGAATCATACAGTCACTTAGGTTGGAAAAGACCTTTAAGTTCATCAAGTCCTACCTTTACCCCAGGACTGCCAAGTCCACCACTAAACCATGTCACTGAAGGCCTCATCTACACGTGTTCTGAACACTTCCAGGGATGGTGATTCCACCACTTCGCTGGGCAGCCTGTTCCAATGCCTGACCACCCTCTCTGTGAAGAAATTGCTCCTAATTTCCAATCTAAACCTCCCCTGGCAGAGCTTGAGGCCATTTCCTCTTGTCAAAGGAAATCAAGTAAATAAAACAATGTGTGCGAATATTGTGTTGGATATGCAATTTTGTGTATGCTGAAATACGTATGTGTTCAGATCTTCACTACACTGGTGACCTCAAAGGCAGAGCAGAGGCTCTAGATTAAGCTGTGTGCCTTTTCCCCTGATCAGAGGCTAATGAAATGATCAACCAACTGTGAAAGCTTCACAGAGAAAGCACTGCAAGCAAAGCACGGAAATTCCCTTTTCCCCAACAAGGACCTGACTGCCAGTTTAGGTCACTGGCTCCCCTGGGACATGACAGTCCACCCCATGCAGTGGCATGCGGTGGACAAGTAGAGTTAGCGCTCTGAGTGGAGATGGACAGCAGGGCCCACAAACCGCAGTGCAATAAGGCTGAATAGTCACTCCCAGCAGAAACCCCTGTCCACCAGCCTCTTGAGAGGTACACATGTTCAAACTCTCCCATGCAGATCCTCCCTACCTCTGAACTCTTACATAGCCCAAGTAACCATTCCAAAATGGCCCCAGCAAAATATGACAATGCATTCTGGAGACAATGAATGTGTTCAGGAGGAGAGTCCCTGCAGTGCTCCCCAGGGCCTTGCAGATCAGCCTCTGCCTACACCCCGGGGGTATTTGTGTCCCTCCAATGACCCCAAAGCAACCAATTGGCATGTCCCTTGAACCTCCTCATTGCTGTCACTGCAGTTTAGGTGGTGCTGTGCTTTGAGAGCAGAGCACAGTCACAGCAGGAAGCACTGCTCCTGTGCTCAAGTCGCTATCATCTTCTATGCCTTCCTAGCCAAGGATATATATCTCCTATAGCTGTGTGCTCTACAGCATGCTGGAGGTGGCAGTCACCCTGCAAGACATCTGTAGGCAGCGGGCAACGATGTGTGTCCCCCACCCTGACCCCAATTTACAGCTTCCCCAGCATTGTGGTGGTGGCAGTGCCCACTGGCACCCTGTCCCCACAGCTCTCTGTGCAGACATGGGCTGGGAAAGGGCAGGTCAAGCAGGACATTAGGCAGAGCCAAGGGGTGATTTGGAGTGGCAGGGATTTCCTTAGTAGCATCAGGCTTTGCTGAGCCCAGCTGCCAGCATCCCTGCAGAGGCAGGGCAGCTTCTCCAGGCTGGGCTGAGCTTACCTCTCCAAAGCAGAAGGACCATTTCCTAAAGACTTCAGGCCCCTCACAGTGCATGGTAGAACTCTACAAGACAGCTGGAATATGGCCTTGGAGGCACGGAGAAGTCCTCTGGGTTTTGGTTGACTTGCATCACTCCATCATCTTGCCCCAGACCCTGGGATTTCATTTTCATCCTGCATGTGCTGTACTCTAAGATATGCCACAAACATCTGCGTTATGTCTCAACCTCATATTTTCCTTAAAAGTGCCAGTTAATTGCAAGTTAAGTGCAGCCACGTACCCTGGCTCCTGCACTGCTGTATGGGCTGCATACGGACCTGGCTGCAACTCCCCTGGGAAAAGCCCCACGGCTGAATCAGGAGCTGAGAAATGTGGGACTTGGCAGTCACCTGCTCTCCTCACTCGGGCTGGTGGCTTTCCAAGCCAATCCTGACAAGAGGTCACACCGGAGGGACAAAGTCTGGGTCAGTGGGGGCAGAGCCCATGCCACTGCAGTCACCTGACTGTGGCATCTCCCAAATCCACATGCCCAACACTAAAGCAATAAACCACTGAGCCGTGCCCAGAGTGTGTGTTACGCACTTTTGAGAGAATACTGGGGTGTTTTGGAGCCCTTTTTGGTGCCAACAGAGGCAGTTACTACTTTTTTGACCTCACATTGTAGAGATCTGTACGGCAGAGGCCAAATCTTGATGGCAATGACAAGATGAGGGGTTACAGAGGCTGCATGTAGAGGAATTTTCTTTAAAGGGGAAAAAAAAGGGGGGGGGGGGAACACTGGAAAGCTTTCCCACTGCTCCTGATCTTTGTGTAGCTCTGGCTGACTTGCACATCAATCAGAAACCAGAAATACCAGAGCTGTGCAACCCTCTTTGGGTCCTTGTGCCTGCTCGCCATGTGCCCCGGGGAGATGCCGAAATCAGCGACGGACAAAAGGAGCCCTTGGGAAAGGCTGCCACCCTGCAGAACACGGCTTTTCCGGGAGATCCCTCCCTTTCCCGTGGGCTGCCCTCTGCCAGGAGGCAGGGAGAGCTTCCCGGCGGGCAGCCTGCAGCCCACAACCTGCCCGCTCCCAGCATTTCTTGGAGGAAAGGGGATCCAGCAGCGGTGGCACACCCTGCCCAAGCAGCGCAATGCCATGGAGGGGACGGGCAGGTACAGCACTAGGAGCTGCTGCTGTCCCCCACGTTGCTGCCACCACCATGGGGTCACTGGGGCCTGTGTGAGGATGGGGAGTTCGTAGGAGGAGGATGCATGGCCCTGGACCATTGTCTAATGCATCCCCCCTCAGGGGCCCTTAATTTCTCAAGGAGGGGAAGGTAAAGCCATTTCTGCTTTGCTGCAGTCAAGCAGGGTTAGCACTCTGAGTGGAGGTGGACAGCAGGGAACACAAACCACAGTGCAAAAAGTCTGAATAGCCACCCTCAGCAAAAACCTCCAGTTACAGACCCCCCTACATCAATTTGTCACAATGCTGGAAGGTGCCACCAGTGCCCTATGGGCAGGGCCCTCCACTGTCTTTCTCTCCATGATAAAATCGACTGAGCTGCTAACAAAAGAACTTCTAAGAAATGCCGTTACTCACTGGAGAGTGTTACCAGCACCTTATTAACAAACAGGCGAATTTGTATAGAAAACTGCGGTGAAGAACTCCTTGAAGCCATGGTCGTAGGCTATGAATGACAAGACTTTCTTTAAATTAAAATTAAAGGGCGACAATAATTTTTGCAGAGCCAAGTGCATGAAGAGGAGGAGGAGTGTCCTAGTTCCATACTGGGAATACTTTAGAGTGAGAAACACGAAATACTTTGAGTGACACATAGATGATAGTAAGCATGGAGCTGTTATGCCCATGCTCAAGTTCTTCTGTGGCAAATGAAACCCTTGGGGATGGGGGGGGCCTGGGCCTGGGGACAGGGGAGCCTTTGGTGGCACATTTGGTGACACAAGACACCACCAGCCATCCCATGTGTCCTTGCACAGAGGCTTTTAGCAGCCACTCATGTTTTTAATTAGCTGATGGATTACGAATGGTTTTAAAATCAGCCCTGCTCAGAGTATTGAGACAGTCAAGGCCTGGTGTCATCAGGATTTGCCCCAGAAGCAAGGGGCGGCATGGTTCCTTCAGCACCCACTGCATTGCAAGAGCTGCTGCACCCTCTGCAGAGCTCCTGGCTTGCCCCAAACCTGCCCTGATTTCCTGTCATCAAAACAGGAAATCAGGGCACATTCACTTTCTCCAGACAATGGATAACATCCTTGCTCCTGACTCCCACTCCTTCTTGGGTTTTGGCCTAGATGTGGTGGAAGAAAGTGCTCTTTAATTTTAAATAGGCCCAGAGCTTCTGCGTTTATTGCTCATATTAATATTTAAACCCACGCCATGAGAAAAACCCTGCATCTGTTTTCTCTCTTTTCCACAGCTGATCAGCAGCAAACAGAAGGAGGTTGATGAATTTGTCCCTTTGGCAGAGCAAATACTCTTTCTCCAACCCTCCTCACCTCCCAGTGAGGGCATGGATGTGTGCTTTTTCCCAGGAATGATGTGCTTGTTTTGATCCAGGAGTACCCAGAGATGTGTTGATTGGGACAAACTTTTATCTGTTCCTGGGGAAACAGTGACCTTCTCTACTTATGAGCCAACGTGGACCTCACACCTTACATTGCGGCACTTGGATGTGAAGTTCTTTACTAAGAGGACAAGCACTCACTGACCAAGCTGATTCTACCTACGGGGTTAATTACGTGGATTGGGGGTTATTACTGATGCTTTGTTTTTCCTAAACACCCTGGATTTCCATCTGTGTAGGAAGTTGTTTGAGTCAAGCTTGAGTGCTGAAACCTTCAGTCTTGAATGCTCATACCTAGGCAGTCTTGGGAGCCATGGTTTTCACGCATGGCAATTGCAGCAGAGCTACTACCTATGCCCTACCCATCCTGCCATCAAACAGTTTTAATCATTCATTTCAGATTAAATCCTTCACACTGTGTCACGCAAGTAAGCTTTGCATCACCATCTTTACTGACACAATGAACTGAAGAAATGGTGTGGTTGTCGGGCTGTTGAATTTTGTTCCTTTTTTGTTCCTTTTGTTTTGCCTGCATGAAGGATAACAGGAACGTGAAAGAAAATGCAAATCATCGTCACAAAGTGTACTTCCAATGGTGGAAAGCGCGTCCTCCAAACAGCATTAGGCACCACCTTTAAAAGCCTTAGAAAGGAACAAATGAAACCCCCAGAGCCAATTGCGTGTTTCCTATATCTCTTTATTGACCGCCACTGACCGTGTTCTCAGGATGAGTGCCAGATACCAGTGGAAGAGGTGGAGCTACCCTAGGATTACAGCAAGAGCAAGGGACACAGTGTGTTACGCACAGGCTGGGGAGAGCTTGCTGGGGATGTGAAGCCTCTGCACAGCGATGCGCCCCCCTCTCTCCCCAAGGGCCTACTAAGACGGTGGAAAGACGTGCTTGTCCTCGTGTCAGTTCCCCCAAGGGAAACGACAGGGTAGTGGTGTGAACAGATACACTTAAACACTTTGCTGGAGAAAAATGCACATTGCAACCCCTGAAAATAAGGTATTATTTCTCCTGCGGTTGCAAGGAACTCGTGGCACATTCATCACACGTACACAGACTCCCAGGTGCGGGGCTTGGCTCCTTTGCTTTCTTTTAAGAGTAACCAGTTTAACCCTGCGTGAGGCAGAGCAAGCTTGCAGGGCTTTCCCCCTGCCCCAAGCCTCGCTTCAAGACCTGGTGCACCGTGAGCCTGTGTTAGTTGTGCACTCCCTCCTACCTACTGATGATTATGGACTACAGCACTGGACGAAGACCCTCTCAGCAAGTACAACAGCGTGGCAGCATGCGCCATCCATGCCATCCCCCACAGCACAGCTCCCAGGTTTAAGCTTCAAAGTCCACCAGCTGCTCCCCCAGCCCCTTGTCCCATCCAAGGGAAAGGGGGGAAAATAAAAGAAACAAAGGATGAGGGGTAGCCAACAAAATAAACCCCTCTGGATATTCACTGGTATCTATGCAATGGCTCTGGGAATGAGACCTGCAGACAGTGGCAGCCTGCATACCACAGCAGCAGGTAGACTTAGGAGGAAGGTGCGGAGGTGGGCTTCTCCTCCCGGGACACAGGGATGGGCCTCTCACTGTGGCTGGCATCCATGTTGGAAGGGACCTTGGGGCCAGAGAAGGTCAGCATGCCGTCGTTGGACAGAGAGCAGGTGATGGCAGCCTGGTCCACGTTGGCGGGCAGGCGGTACCGGCGGTGAAATTCACGGGAGATGTAGCCATGATCATCCTGAGAGGCAGCGGGGAAAGGCGGGAAAGCTCGTCAGAAACCCTCCAGCACCACACTGTGCCTCACTGCCTGGTGCTGCATCTCCACTTGACAGGGGTTCACATTCACCCTGCTTATCATGACACTGTACCACCGGTATCACCAGATACATTTCCACTCTTATTTGATTTCACAGGTTTCTAGGGGAGGTGTCTCCCCGCAATGCCCTTGAAGCTGCAAGAGCTGAGCAGAACAGCAGGATCTGATTTTGGCCATGTTATAGATTGGGATCTGGTTTTGACGGGGCCCCTGCCATGACCTCCAATTTCAAAGGGTGTGTGGAGAGAAAGGCTGGGGTTCTGCAGAGGTAAAAGCAATGCACACGCCTGCACCCATGTATTGCCTTACTAGCCAGCAGAGGTATATCAGCCAAAATACACAGTCCTGGCCCCCTTTTATTTTGGCCAAAAGAATGAGAAATGTTTGGGGGTATTTTTTAAGTCAGCTGTAAAAACAGCTGCTCTCTTTCCCTGGAAAAAAAAAAACTATATTAAAAAATACATACTTTTTCCAGGCTAGAGCTCTGTCTGGCCAAAAAAATGTATGAGAATAATTAAACCCCTGCTGGTATAATTCACTTTTTGACCCCCACAGATATTTCCATGACATACGTGTCAAAAGTTTCCAAGCCTGAGGCATTTGGATGCTTTTCTTTTGTTTTGTTTGGTCTTGTTTTCTCTCACAGATCAGCATATGAAAACTCTGTTTTCACTAACAATTCTGGCTTATGAAAACTCAGCCGTGCTTGAGCAGCGCCAGATGATGTTCTTTGTCTGGTCCAGTGTTATTAGTGAACAATGGACATCGTCATCTGATGGTTATGGAAGATGATGATTGAAAATAAACAAAAGAGGAGCGGATTAGCTCGTTATTGTCATTTATCAGGTTGGGGCTCTATGGGAACAGGCTATGCCAATAATGACAATTGATAAATAACTCCTTTTTTTTTCCTTCAGCTGAGGACTGTTGGAAAGAAAGAAACAGAGCTCAGCTCCCCAGTTGCTCCACCGTTATATCACTTCCACTTACCTGTCTTTCACTGTGTTTGCCATGGATTTCCACAAAGTCATCAGTAATCTTCACACTCAGGTCTTCAGGGGAGAAGTGTTTTACATCTAGCATGATTGTAAACTTGTCCCGGTCAGACCTCACCTGAAAGAACATTGTTAGACAGTAAGATCCAAGCTATGAGCATAGAGGGAGCTTAAAAGATGGAGATGGTCTGGCAGCGGCAAGGTTTCTCCTTCTGTTACTACAGGCCTCAGCAGGGGTCTCCCTCACATCGCAGGGACTCAGGGACGCTGGGCATCTGCACCATTGCCACTTCTCTGAGGAGCAGCACCACTTCTCACCACTACTCTTGCGCCAGGGACCCCTTTGCACAAAGCAATCTGCCAGATGCCCCAGCCATTTATACTCAGCAGAGAGGGGGAATTAAAACCGGTGATATTCCCTGACAGCACACATTTTGTCCTTTCAGCAATTCATAGTTTCCTTGTGGTTTTAGCTCTAGAAGGAAACCAGTAAGAGAACACACCAGTCCCTGAGCTTCGGATCACAGCCCTCATGGCTACACGCTACTCCTACATGCTGCCTTCAGAGGACTGCTCCAGCCTGGGCTTGCAAAAACAGCTCCTGAGGCAGAGGAAGGATCTGGAGGAAGCTCTGGCTCATTGAGGGTCCTCTCCTATGCCAAGCTGCCTTTGAGGGCACCTATTCCAGAAGGAGCCTAGCTCCCCCCTTGCCATAAAGCCAGCCGGTGGGCAGCAAAGGTAGCCTTTTATGTGGCAGAAACAATCATCAGGAGCCAAAATGGTTTCTGTTTCTTAAAGGGAAGCCTCCTCCCTGGCAAGGGTTTCCCTCCGTGCCCAAGAAGGGGCTTGGTGCTTGGTGGAGGGCTGGGGTTCTCCTTGCCCCCTTGCACCTCAAAGCAAGGCTATAGCCACCAGCTTCTGCCAGCAAGCCATGGGTGGGGAGAGAAGATGGAGATATGAGTAGGCTGAGGAAGGAAAATGAGAGGAAGTCAAAGGGCCCTTACCTCTGAAATGCCCGACTCCAGCACACTGCGGAAGAGGGACTGCCTGTAGTAGGGGCTGATAGTGGAAGAGAACAAAGGCAGGAGGTCATACTCGAGGAGACCCTCTCCGAAAAACTGGTCGAACAAACGGCTTGGAATGAGGGGTCCCAGAGCACGCTTGAACCAGGGGTGCTGGATGGTAATGTCCATGCTTGCTGCTGCTGCAAGGGGAGAGCAGTGGGGGCTGTGCAGACGCTGGGGAGATAGCGATGCCTTGGCTGGACTGCACAGTGCATCCCCAGGGAAGCTCCTCCTATATATACCGGTCTTGCAGAATGAAGGCATTAGCGGGATTTCTCTGGAAAGACATGATCTCATGATGGAGGCAACATGGTCAGCAGAAATGCGGAGACTGACCTGGAAATGACAGTCTGGTTGGAATCTGTGCCAGATCTCCTGAAAGGATGATGCCAGGCAGCAGGCTGTGAGACACAGGATGCCCAGGGGTACTGGCAGGTCCTCTATGGGATCAAGCAGCTAAACAGGACACCCCAGTGGGCATCTCAAGGATGCTTGGGAAGGAGGTCTGTTCTGCGGGTCTTTGTAACCCGCCCTTGGCTTTTTGTTAATTTGCTTCTGGTTCTGCCCCTCCTTGAAAAAGAGACACAAAGACTCTTCCAAATAAATGACACAGCTTTATTCCAACTGAGAAAAAAGGGTTGATTCAAGCTGAAGAAAGGGAAACTTCTTTTGTGATATGTTATGAAGTGTCTCCACGACCTGAGAGGGGCCTGACATGCCTGGTGCAGGGATCTGGCAGGGCTGGCAGGAAGTGAGACTAATGTGTGATGCAGAGCATGAACAGGGGTTTGACAAAACAGAAAGTTTTAACAAACAAATACTTTTCTGAAAGAAAGAAGAAAAAAACAAGTCTGGTCATTGACAGCAACAGCAGTCCCAGAGCTGCCCTTGAGAATTTCCTTGCTTTGATTTCATAGAATCATAGAATGGCTTGGGCTGGAAGGGTCCTTAAAGCTCATCTAGTTCCAACCTCCTGTCACAGGCTGGGACAGCTTCCACTAGACCAGGTTTCTCAAAGCTCCATCCGACCTGTCCTTGAGCACTGCCACAGATGGGGCAGCCACAGCTCCTCTGGGCAACCTGTGCCAGTGCCTCACCACCCTTACAGGGAAAAATTTCTTCCTAATGTCTAATCTAAATCCTTCAGTTTAAAGCCATTCCCCCCTGCCCGGCCCCTACATGTCCTTGTAAAAAGTCCCTCTCCAGATTTCTTGTCAGTTCCTTTAGACACTGTAAGCTGCTCTAAGGTCTTCCTGGAGTCCTCTCTTCTCCAGGCTGAACAAGCCCAGCTCTCTCAGCCTTGATCCATCAGTTCCCCTAGGACCTGCAGATGCATCTCACCAAGTCCCATGGACTTGTGCACCTTCAAGTTCCTTGGATGTTCTCAAACTTAATCTTCTACATTGGGTGGTTCCTTATTCTCACAGTCCCTGCCTTTGCCTTCCGTGGCTTGGGCAGTGTGGCTGGAGCTCTTGCCAGTGAAGACAGAGGCAATAAAGTCTTTGAGTACCTCAGCCTTCTCCATGTCCCAGATAACCATGTCTCTCGTTTCCTTCCAGAAAGGGCCCACATTTTCCCTAGTCTTTCTTTTATCACCAATGTAGCCATAGAAGCTTTTCTTGTTGTTCCTGAAGTTCCTAGTCAGATTTATTTATGTCAGAGCTTTATCTTTCCTAACCTGATCCCTGGCTGCTCAGACAATTTCTTGTACTTCCCCCAGGCTCCTTGTCCTTTCTTCCAGCCTCTTCAGGCTTCCTTTTTGTGTTTGAGTTTGTCCAGAAGCCCCTTGTTCATCCAAACAGATCTCCTGGCATTTTTGCCTGATTTCCTCTTTGTTCAGAATACATAATCCCTCAGCTTGGAGGAGGTGATGCCTCCGGCTTCCTTGGGCTCTTCTTCCCTCCAGGGCTTTGTCCCATGTTATTCTACCAAGCAGACCTGAAGAGGCCAAAGGCTGCTCTCCTGAAGTCCAGGGAAGTAAGCTCATTGTGCAGCCTCCTCACTGCCCTAAGGATCTAGGTGCCACATGGTCTTGGAAAGACCTTGGCTTTCACTTCTGCACATGACCCCTCCCCACATAGTGCATGGAGGCAGGCAAGGAAAAATGGGAACCAGAAAATCACATTATAGAGGCTTTCTTTCACAGAAAGCAGAAATTGAGCAGAAAGAGACTGAAAAAGGCAGTAGAGACCACTAAGCACACAGACAAGAGTTTAGGTTCAACCTTACCTAGTTCCAGCAAGGTCTTGAGGTCTGGCCATGGCTCTTGGGCATGAAGACTTTCCTAAAATCAAATGCCAAAATGAGATCAATCCCTCCTCAAGATATGGAGGAAAACCCCACAATAGACAGACCTAGCCTCTCATTGAGTTCCACTGGCCCAAATCTGTCATTTTGATAGAGAAAATGAAGGGAAAGCAAGCAGGAGTCATAAAGCACTGCCAAGATTTTTATTCAAGAGCTCTATGAGATTTGGGTCTTTGCATCCAGGAAAGAAGGAAAATCTTTCCTCAGCCACCCAGTACCAGAGACCCGCTAACTTGTATTTAACCAAGCAGCAGCAGTGACCTGATGTATGCAGAATGAAAGGAGAAATACAGGAACAGGTTCAAATCCCAAGCCATTCACTGGAGCACACAAAGCAAATAATTAATTTGGCAGGTAGAGGAAAAGGTGGAAACTGTGCCCTGATGCAGAAAGTGAGACAGATCTTGGAGCCCCAGCCATGAGTGAATGCAATTCCTGCTGCGTTTTGGAAACATCCCCTTTGTGTTTCCCAAACCAGAGGTTCTAAGAGGAGCACAGAGAGCAAAATGGCATTTTTCAGTCCTTAATAAGCTGCCCAGCCCTTAAACTCTGGCCTTCAGCATGTTCCCCATGCAGGAACAGGCTGTACCTCTCTCAGCTACACCAACTAGCAGCACATCAGTGCTCCTAGTTAGGTCCCAGGAAAGAAGCTGCTTGCCTGCACACCACCACTTATCTCACAAGGGAAGCCCAGCAAAATCCATTGTCTACCTAACGGCATGAAGCTTGCAACAGGATTGGAGTGTATGTGTGATCAGAGCACTCCACATGTTCATCAGGGTGACGGGAATGGGCTTTTGAGGGAAAAATTACAAGTATGTCTTCACCTAAATTTCATCTAAAATTAGGTATATTGCCACACATTTAAATACACAGTAAACAAGTATTTAAATATAAATTCAATTTACAATTTATATTAATTTAATTATATAATTTAAATATAAGCCAACTTTACTCCCTGGAATTAATCACATCCATTTTGTCTTTGATGAGCATTTTACGGACAAAATGCTTCCATTAAATGTAAATTTAATTTACAAAAGTTTTTTCTGGTGTAGAATTTGCACAGACTACATGCCTTGGGGCAACAAGTTATCTCCTGAGACTCATCACGTCTAATTTCCAATGGCCTAAAACTCAGGTGTCTGGTCCAAATGAGTTGCCCAGGCTCCCTGTCCAGTCAGTGTAGAAAGATCCCTCCAGACAGCTCACATTATCATGTATGTGGGCAGGAAAAGTGAAATGAGACCTTTCAGCAGTGCCTTCATCTTGAACAACTAAGAAGGAAGCCTAGACAGCTGCCTTATGGGATGCAGTTCTAACTCCTTCCTGGTCGAGCACAGCTGGTGAGGGGAATCCCATCCAGTGGGAGTTCAGTATGAGAGGAGAAAGCAATCAGTTTGCACCAGTTCAGGGGATGAGACTTCTCACAAGATGCACAATGTTTGTGTTTCATTATCACTTACTGAGCATAGGCAGTGAGATTTCTTGGTGCTCCTACAGCAGGAAGAAAAACTAGTGCATATGCTCATGAGCATACTCATTGCAAAGTTAGGATGCAAGTCCAACTCAAAATGTTTTCCATTAGGATCTGCCGTCTAGCTTACCTCTGAGGGAACCCTTCCTAAACTATCATGTGTAATCGCCAGCACATGAGACATTTAGTAAAGGATGCTGTCCAGGGCAAGTTGCAGAAATGCTAGATCATGTTTCTGAGTAAAGCAAGCATCAGCGATCAAGCATTGCTCTTGCTTGTATTTACATGCTATCAGTCCGCATGACCGACTATGACCTGACAATTTCTAGGTGAGTTCAGTGCAGTTTCCAGCCCCCATGCCAAGCTCTCTACAAGCCCAATGTGAAGAGAGAAGTGTTTAAGTGGAGCTGTGACTGGTCAGGTGTAACCATGGAGAGTTTGTACGTGATTCTGAAGTGCTAATATAGCTGAGATTATTGCTTGCAACTAGTGTGTCGCAGCCACAGGAGAGGCAAGAGAGGCATCCTCTCTGAAGTGCACATCCTCTCCCGTCAGCTGGTCTCGATTAACCTGTGGAGAGCGCAACTCTTCAGATAGCTCTTACAGAACTCAGGAGTGAGTTCCATTGCTTTGTCTTGCAAATAGACCTGCCAACCCCAAAAGGTACAACTGTACTAATTTAGATGGTCCCCCACATTTAAACGTAAGCTGTTCAGTGATAAAGGAGTGAATAACTTACTGATAAAATTGTTGTAAGCATGCAAATGAAACTAAGTTTTCCCTGTGGAGGGGTATTTCTACAAGGTACAATAAAAGAAATTCAGAGCAGCTACACAGAGCTAGGGCAGGTAATAATGTGATACTGTTGCAAGTTTTCTTCCTACCAGTCTGGCTCTGGAGAACAGTACATAGTGCGCGTGAGGCAGCTGATGAGTGGGAAAAAATGACTATGCTTTTTTTAATCTTGTATAACCTTTGGAAAGGACCAAGAAGTTGATAGGAGACAATATGCAAGCAATCAAGCTAAAACGCAGCCAGCATTATCACTATGGAGCCAGCATTATCAGTTTCAGCTCTTTGAGCTGCTAAGTACTTAGTAAAAGCTC
Source organism: Psilopsiagon aurifrons (assembly GCA_025447955.1). Taxonomy (NCBI): domain Eukaryota; kingdom Metazoa; phylum Chordata; class Aves; order Psittaciformes; family Psittacidae; genus Psilopsiagon; species Psilopsiagon aurifrons. The sequence continues at coordinate 45,502 of JAOEHY010035294.1, read as the reverse complement.
TCTCTAGAAATGAGCACAGGGCATTTATTCCTATCTTTGTAAGGGAGTAGCCCTTTCTTTAGAAGACTTTCTTCTTGTTCCTCAAACACAAGCATACCACTCAAGGTAATGCCATGGTCAGGAGCTCCAAACCTTTCTACCAGGCCCGAGTGGGATGCTGATGGAGGAAGGAGCAACTGAATATAACTGCAGCTGGACTCATTTTCCTCCACACTCAACCCCCACCAAACACCATGAAAAGCACTAAAGTAGTTATTTCCGCCGAGTTTTGAATGCGGTTTGTGTCTTACTGAAGTTTATAAGGGCTGGGAGGAGGTGAGGGCATGTTATCAGTGCAATTTGCACACCATGCCTAACTGTGGTTGCGGCTGCAGGGCTAACACAGTGGGAGGGCCGACACGAGAGAAGGCAGATGACATTCTTTTTCTATTAGATGAATAAGTGGTTTTTGTTAAAAGCAAAGAGAACACTTAAAAACCGCTGTTTGAGGATAGTTCATAGCAAAAAAGAAGCCAGTTAGTGGGAGGGTTGCTACATGCTGAGCTCCTTTGAAAGTCAGGACATGTATTAAGGAGTTTAAATATAGATCTAGGAGCCTACCTTTCAGCAAGTGTATTATTAAAAAAGACTTTTCATTTAAAGGCAGATCACTGTGTCCCCAGATAACTCTGCAAATTTCCATGCCTCCCTAACAGCCATCAGTGGCCCAGCTGGGAGCAGGCAGCTTGACTTAAAGAGTGAGGGGCTAAGCCTGAACTGCTGTAAGACACAGGTAGCTCTCCCTTCCCTCTCCTCTGCAGCTGTTGCTTAATGAATGGCCAACCCCTACATCACAAGCTTTGACCCAGATGGTCTCCATTCTTGTTCACGATAGGTTTAGGTTTTGTCCCACAGGGACTGGTTGAAAAGCTGCTGAACACCAGAGCCAGGGAGATGGCAATAAAAGTGGGGACAGGTTGTGTTTCTAGTTTTCTACCTTAAAAGAAGTCTTTGCCCCACTGTTTTTTACAGCACAATCCTGATTTTATTCCTGGTCTTCACTATTCTTTTCCACTCCAACCTCTCCTTCATATTTTAGATGGTTGTAGCCATTTGTATTTCCTAGCTTACAGAGATCCACAGTCAGATTTATTATTCAGCTGTATGCTGGAAAAGTTAAACATCCACTCTCCTCATACAAACACTGATATTTATTTTATCTAAAGAATTTATATAATACCAACAGTCTGCCTTGGTGAAGCCAAAGAGGCTTAAAAAATTACTAGCAATCCCTTTTTTCCGCCTCAGAGCCCACATCCTAAACACTGAACAAATCCCATCAGTGTTTAGGGCACATAACATCATTGTTGTCAAATCCATGGTGAAGTTACATGCTGTTAATCCTTGGCAATTATCCAGACAAGCTCAGCAAGTTTTAGCAGCATAATGCATTTTATGTTTTCATCAATGGATTTGCATAGGGAATGAGAGATGCTCTTTGCTTCCCAGTCTGCAGCATCACACCCAGAGAGTGGAAGATGTGAAGGGAGCGTCCAACACATCCAGAGAGCAGGAGAACAGTAAGAGGAGGAGGTTTGGAAATTTACAGCTGGTAAGCAATGATGCTTCTCCCCATCTGTAGATCTCAGAGCACTTTCCAGAGGGGGTAAGTATCATCACGGTGACTGGGAACAAGTAAACTGACTTCTCACACAGAAAGGCAGAGGTACAGTCTGAGCCTTTGTCACTCCCCTGGTCTTTTCTGTGAATAAAATCACCTCGCTTGCAACTCCAGAGAGCTTGCAGCCAAGAGTCTTTCTGCCTTGCACCAGGTCTCATCTCCGTGAGCTTTCCATGGCCCCTCTTCCTGCAGTATAAAATATAACTTTTGCTCAGGATATTACACCTTTTTTTTCAGACCAGAGAATTTGAGAGTGTAGGGTTGTTTTGTGACATGATGCATACTCATCTAAAGCAAACAATTACACTAAGTCATAAAAGAGTTTGAGGAATTAAAACCCTGAGTATCTTTCAGAGGAAAGGGAAAATTATGTTTGTTGGGGGCTTTGGTATGAACCTCTACCAAATAAATAAATAAATAAACAGGGTATATTTTAAGACCTCTTTAAAAAAAAAAAAATCAAAACTTGCTATATGGTTCTTTGAGTTTATATATCTTTATTTTTACTTTTTTTCCAGTGCTCTTGTCAGTTTAGATGTAAGTTACTTCTGTATGGTCAACATGAACATTTCTCCACTGAGCAGATCATCCGGCAAAGCCTATAGCAGAACTACATCGAATCATGTAGACTTTTTTTTCCTCCAAAGGCTCAATACCCAGGTTCTGCGCTTGGAAGGTATGGCATACAGGGAGGAGCAGAGGTATCACAGGGTATGCTCTACCATGGGTATTCACTTGTCAAATACGCAATGTGGAAAGCTCAGGAAGCAGATGAGAACAGGGACAGTGTCTGGGAAAGAGACTGCAGGAGGGGTTAGCCAGGAAGAAAAGTGCCTGTATCTTCTGGTCCAGAGAAAGAGGGAAATAGAACAAGTGGTGCTGATGTAGAGGGGAAGGAGAGGCAGAAGGAGGAGGTCTGTAGGAGCACTGGAAGAAGACGGGAAGAGACAGTATCATGGAAGGAGGGTGGTCTGATCAGGACAAGCAGCACCCTGAGGGGCATTCTGCTTATCCTGCAACCACTTGGTAATCCTGCAGTGAACGACATGGTCCTGGTTTGAGTCTGCCTTTCACTGTCTGAGAAGGGCTGGGACAGAAAACACTAGTCACTGAAGGGAGATGTCATTGCAGAAATTGCTAAACCACTCGAGACAGCTCCAAAAGCTGCCTAATAGCAGGTGATGCTGCAGTAGCTGTTTAGTGCCCAGGCATAACCTGGCACTGGGAACTGAGCTGTTTGTTGGTGCTAAAGGGACCGTAGAGATTGGCTCAGAGAGAAGACAGGAGGTGGGCAGGGCAGGAAGGCAGGATCAGCCTTAAAAGGGACTTATAAAAGGGGGTTGAGCAGGAAAGCCACATTATTGATTCAGGTTAGAGGGTGACATTATTGATTCAGGTTAGAGAGTTAGAGGCATTGAGAAACCTGTTGGTACCACAGTGAATGAAAACAACATGATTCTCCACCAGGTTCTACGCATACACAGACTACTGGCATAATCAGGTTATTTAAAGTTAACCTAGATAACCTACCCTGACTGCACAACACAAACAGCATCCAGATACCACTGCAGGGAACACATCCTTTAACAGGCAACCACAGGGGTGAATGTCTCTGAACCTCCACTAGTTCAGAAGCACCTGTGCAGTGCCATAGGATCTATAAATCTCCCTGTGCTGAGGACAAACACAACACAATCACATCTGTCGTCTGGTTTGAAGGAATCCACTCTGCTCATCCAGCAGCCTAACCAGAGCAATAAAAGCTAGCTCTTGATGGGATCACAACCCTCATCCCTTACGCCTGGATAACAGCCTGTTAGGGTGGCAGCTGTCTGGTCACTTGGAGAATTTATTTTTGCAGTAGCTCCATGATGGGAACCTTAGAAAAAAACATCAATTGGCAGAGAAAGACCCTAATGAACCGTTTGTCTAAGCTGCTCCCAAATCCTCTAGCTGGGTTTACGTGCACTCGTGTGCGGATGAGCATTAGTATCAGGGTGGTGGAGGTTAGCATCGAAAAGATTAGCATGACAGGCCGGAGGACAAAATGCTGAGACCGGCTCTGTGTGCGTCACTGTGTGTGTGCGCACTGACAACACCAGAGCCTGCTCTCAGCAGTGCTCCTCAGCTGTTACACACCACAGGTTTATGGCAGCTTTGCATCACCAGAGGAGGAGAAGGGCTTCATACGAGCCAGCGGTCCCCTTGATGTCTCTATGATCTTGCAAGGTAAATAGAGCCCATGGGAGAGGAAGTGGAGCACACTCCGGGGGAGAAAACCATAAGCTAAGGGATAATCCAGCATTTCCCATCCCATTTCCCAGACTTTAACCCATAGGAGAGCATTATGCTCAGGCACCGCAGATGGGATAAACTTCAGTTGATGCAATACTAATGGCCATGGCTCTGCTGTGTATAGTTAAGGTTAAATGATACAAATTGTCATAGCATCTCCAGTCAAAAACAACTCTCTTTTCTCTTTCTTTTTCCCCCTCCCCAGACACTTTATGCATTTTGTCAAAAGGTCATAGCTGGGGAACTAAATACATTGAGGGAAAACAAGCAAACAAAAATCCCCACTGCAGCTGTTGAGAAAAAGAAATAAAGGAAAGTTGTATGTTACGGCTGGGATGAGCAGTGCAGAGAAGGGGAGTCATAGCTGTGGGTGCAATGATAGGAGGGAAACTTGGAGCAATAGTTTTTAAATGCAGGGCCCCAAATCTACACTCATAGCATGCAAACACGAAAGTCCTCATGTGACATTTCTCACTTATGAGGGTGACATAATGACCTGTAGATCACACAGGAGCTTTTCAGTAACCCAATGAGGATGCTCTCAGCTATAAAGATTTAAGTAATGGACTTTATGGGCAGCTGTGGATGTAGGAGAGTGGTTCTGGATGCTTCTGATGGCATTCAGGCAGATGAGGATATGAAAATTTGCACAGAGTAATGCTGCCCGACACTTGGTGTTCTTTCTCCACCTACTGCATGACAAGAGGAATGCTCTACAGCCTCACTGAGCTACTTGAGAAGTGACTCTCTTGACAGCTACACACTGTTTTGCCACTTACTGAGTGCAGGTAACCTTCCTTTTTCACTCCAAAGTCTTGTTTGGCTCTCTCCATTGACTCCCCAATTTTACGCACCAGGATACCTCTGTGCATTTCTGTGCTGCTGAGTGATTAAAGCCTTCTGCAAGCAGTGTTCAGTCTTCTTCTGGGCCAGTGCTGCTTTACAGTCCTGTTCCAGGGTACCTAAAAAGGTTGTTACCTCCATAGAGCTGCTTGCTCTTCACACCACGTCAGCAAAAAGCAGGCCACCATCCTCTGAAGGGCATGAAGACTTGACTGCTTTTACAGCCCTGTGGTGGCCATCCTTTTTCAGCGTCCCAGCCTGTGCTGGAAGCTGGCTCCTGCCCCCTGGGCTGACCTGAGAGTAAGAGGGAAAAAAGGCAGAGGACAGACTGAAGCATTTCCAAGCACCTCGGAACTCAGCCCAGCATACAGTACTCTTCCCCCTGCTCTTCCAACCCACATCAGCCATCACATCAGCACCTGTGCACTCTGCTCCTCCTCTCTTGCCATACCTTCTTCTGGAATTTGGGGGTTTCTTTATTTGAATACAAGACTTTCAAGTGGCTGCAACTGTGAATGGGACAGTCCTTCAGGCATTGTGCACTGCTCTAGCTGTGCCACTTCATTCACCCCCCTGCCCTGGGGGCTGGGTTATCTTGACCTGCAAGGATCCAGCTTGGTTGTAGAACTAAACAACCAGCAAAGAGAATACCTGCTGTAATCCATAAAAGCATGAGAAAAGATTGGCATGTATCTTTGAAAAAATGAGGACAGCCTGCATGAAAACTGATCCCTTTGCCTTGGGATTCCCAGACCCTGAGAATTTCAGGCCATATAATTAAAAGTGCACCCTTGTGACATAAGGCCATGTAATAAGTGTCTTCACACAAAGCAGAAGAGACATTGCCCTGAAAAATCCCTGCCCTTCTTCAGCGAATGTTATTGCAAGGGTTTTGAGGTAGCTGCTCCATGGCTTATTACAGTTGGCAAGTGCTTTTAATCTCCATAAACTGTAGTGCAGGCAACTTTTCCAGTGTGTTCACAACGTATCAGAAGCAATGTGCCATCTTCAGTTGAGATCACAATACACTCTACATCCATTTAGCATCTATTCCCATAGGTTGCCACAATTCAGAGTTGGCTTTTCCTCTGCAAAGCATTCAGACAAAACTGTGCTCTAGCATCTGAAATTTGCACAGTTCTGGAAGGGGTTGAGCAGGGTCGTTGTTACCATTCCCAGTCGCATGTAAAAGACTTTTCTGAATATCTGAAAAGCATCAACACCCAAACTGTCTACAGCATGACCTGAGTTGATCAGGAATCCCATCCACCCCCATCAGCTTCCTCTATTGACACTGTTCCCTATGTTCCCTATGGGGAACAATCGGCACATTGGGGCAGACATAGGTTCTCATTTTCAAATGAGTTTAACTTACCCACCCTTAAACCCAGATCTGATTTTCAAAGTGTTTACCTTTCAGCTCATTCTGGACCACAATTAGATTTCCCAAACAGCCCCTAGGCAAGGTGCCACATTCTTCTAATACCTGGCCTAGGGCACAGACAGGTAAGAGGAGGGAAGTGTCATTAGCAGACAAAAAAAAGAAGGTGCAAAGGAAAGAGCTGATGTTTCCCAGGTACTGCTCCCTAGTTTTACACCTCTTTAGCTTACTATCTTCCAGACAACAGCAGTCTTCGGAGGTAGGCACCTGTTTTAACTTGCCCCTGCATGCTCACTTCTCAAGCTGGCCCAAACAGCCGAAGCTAAAACATTCCAGCTGTGAAGGGAAGCTTGACTCAAGAGCAAAGCCATGTTATGTGATCCTCAGTCTGAAGACTCTACACTGTACAAAGTCTAGAGCTGAAATGTGCTTGACTGGTCACAGTTAGAGATAGATTGAGGGTGGAGAATCACAAGGAAAGATGAACTGAGTAGCAATTTATTTTTCTTCCCCAACCTTTAGCTAGATTGTAGGAATGCTCAGGACAGACATATGGTATCTACCACGTCAAAACAGAGCAAAGAATGACAGCTATATGATTTGACCTTGTTAATTCAGCTACGTAGTAAAGCGTGTAAGTCAATAGCAGCTGTTGATGAGTCTGCATCAATACACCTGCTCAATAACCAAGCACTGCTAGCAGGACATTTTTTTGCAGCTGTGACTTTAAAACCACTTCTGGTCTAGAAACAGTACAGCAAAATTCCCATGACATTCCAGTGAAGAGAACTGCTTAGGAAAGCAGTTTATATGGGGGGGAAAAACAAGCAGGCTCTTTTGTAGGCATTGGCATACTGATTGAAGTGCCATGTATCTTGCCTTAGGGTGCTCATTGTAGCTGCCAATTTGTTGGGAGAGACAAAAGGCAGAGAGAGCATGTGTGGAAAAGTGCACAGCAAAAGGCTTGGATGGAAATGGCCCTTTCTAATGACTGTCACAAAGGTATATCAGCAATCCCTCTTCATCTCATGGAGATGCCCCCCTCAACATCCACCTCAAGGTGGTGAACACCCAGGTTACACATCACAAATGCTGCTTGCTCCAGAACTTTTTTCACATTGATATTCCAAAAACTGTAGCATGTGTGCACACTTCTCAGGACAATAATTCAGCCTTTTCCAATAATTCCAAACGTCCCATGTCAGGTCAGGCTAGAGCCAGATACTTTCAAGCTCTGGATAGTAACCTCTTCCCTAGAAGTATGCTGGGCCCATGGAGGGAGAGCCAAGAGTCAGGGTGAGCTTGGGAGCTTATGGCTGCAGGCTCCCTCCAATCTAAGGTGTCTTCAGGTAGGTGTGAGCAGCAGTTCTATCTCTTGTTTTGTTAAGGAGAGTAAAGGAATACGATTCAGGCCTTTTTATGTGGTAGACGAGACCTGGAATATCACTGTGACCTCTGAGACTGGCACACTGAAACGGCAATACCTTGGTTGTAAAGTCTCCTGACCTCTCAGTGTGTTCCTGGCCCACCTTTGCAGTCTCTCTGATATCAGGCTGAAGGGTGCCTGCAGCCTGTGGGGAGAAGAGGGGGGACAAGGACCCCCATGTCCCTTTGCAGCAGCCAGTCCACTGCCAGCAGCTGCCTGAGCTCCTCCACTGGATCTCACATGGAAACTTTTCAGTACAACAAGAAGCAATATGGGCCGGAGAACTGAAATCAGCAGCGTCCATCGGAGCCTAATGAGTGCCAGGGGCTACAGAAAAGCTGTTCCAAGTGACAGGAGGTGTAACGGTAAAAAAGCATCCAGCAGCATCAGTGAAGGGACAGAAGAGCCTCTTTGATTTAGATTCAGCTAAAAGCCCAAGTAGTGTCATGCCAGCAGCCAAGCTACTGAGCTATGCTGCAGCTTTCAGCTGCCATGTCCTAGCAGAACTCAGGTTCCCTCTTCATGACACTGTCACCTTCCAGCTATCTCACTACCTTGTACCAATAAAGTTAGTTGTCTTACATAGATTTTAATCTTGTGGGAAAATAGCTGTCTAGTATTATTCCAGCATTCAGTATTGCTCAGCTCTGGAAACTAACTCTAAAATTGGGCTCCTGGGAAACTCCCTTTGTCTTTTGCTAATCAGATGAGGAAGGCAGATTGGTTGTGCTACACCCAAAGGACATTTCAAGAGCTATTCAGCGTTGCATAGGTTTCTCACAGCAGATTTATACCCCTAGTGTTACTTACTGAGCTAGTATTATTTCAGCTAAAGCTACTTTACAGTGCTAAAACTAGCACTGTAAATACTATTGATCTTGGCCCCTGCTCTGAAAAAAACCAACCCAAAACAAACAGTTCTGCTGAATGTTGTGAGCATTTATTTCTCGCTACACTCCAGGGAAATGCTTTAAGAACATATAGCTTAGTACTAGCAATACTGACCTTTTTCTCTAAGTCTCAGCAGTTCCTTAGTCAGGTGGTAGCAGAGAAGTCTGTTGTTGCAGTTACTGCCCTGAAATTAAGGGCTAAAACAACAAGGAGAATTCACACGAGGCAACTTGGCTCTTGAGCTGCGTCAAAGCCAGCAGCTTTGATGCTTGTGCTTTCACAGGACTGACTAAACAGATCGATTAGATCTGCATCAGCCATTTTGCAAGTCATAATTGGAAAATAATATTTTCACAGGATTAGAGCTTCATGCTTTGAAAATAAGCAGCTTGGCTTTGGGTAAAATTTTCCAAGGCACTTATGTGATGCAGACAGCAGAGCCCCATTTCAGCATGGGTCATCAGATCCGTGGCAGCTTACCTGGTCTCTGAAGGGTGATGGTGGCAGCAGAGAAAAGCTAGCTTGGGTTTACCTCATGCTGCCCCTCTGAACCTGTTTGCTGGCAGTTTTCTGCTGCAGTGGCTTTTGCAGGGTGTATCTCCTCCTCTGTCTCTTTACCTATGGTAAAGTGAGGCTGTTTGGCAAAGGCCACAAACACAGCCCCATGTACATGCTTGGCTGCTGGCTCCAGAATGTGCCTGTGGATTCACATCAGATGAGGACAGCCTGACCAGGACTGGCTCTCTGGCTCACATCAGGAAAGTACTTGTGTGAAGGCAGAAGAAGCAAGCACCTGGGAGATGTGGCAAAACCACAGCCTCCTTTGCCCAGCTCTGGTCCCAGTGAAAGGGGGCACAAGCAGGGTCCATTCCAGCCCATTGGCCTGTCGAGGGGCTGCCTGTTGCTGCAGGACTCAGCATGGAGCAGAGAAAGCAGAGCTCACACACCACAGGCACACTGCACAAGGCAAGGGGCTCCTGCTTTCTGCACAAGCTCCTGAGGTGTTACATTCCCATCCCCTCTCAGGGCCTCCCAGCAACCATCCTGCTCCTCTCTCTGCACCAGGATTTTCCCCAGAGATGGCACCTCACAACTCAAGCTGGTCCAGTAATACTTTCCTAAGTGCTCCCATGCCACTGTTGGGTCAGGCAGCCTTTTCCAAGTTATCCCTCCCTCCCCCAAAGTTGATCTCATATATAAGTCACCTCCCAGGCATCTTCTGTCCCCTCCCAAATGATACATCAGGCTCCCCTATCATCACCCAGCATCTGTGTGTTCAGGTGAACGCAGGCAGCACAACCCTTGGTGCCTTGTTCCACATGCCAGCAGAGAGTCAGGATTGCTGGGAGCTCCCAGATGCTCAGAGGGGGTCCCAAGTGGGGATAGGGCAGCAGCATCCACATTGCAGCCACATCAGGAGAGGTCACGCTGCACAAGACGGAAAGGCAGACTCCAAAGGAGCAAGTTGCATGTTTAATGTGTGAATACTGGGGCAGCCTGTGTCTGCTGCCCAGCCTGCCGGGGCTCACAGGAAGGGAGCCTGCGCCCACCACCTCACTGAAGCAACTCTCCTGCTTCTGGAGCACAGAGGTCCCTCGCCACCCTGTGCTGGGCCACACGACGTGCTCTGCCGACCCCTTGGTGCCCATCCCGAGCATCATGTTGTCGGCGGGGTCCTCGTGGGAAACACTGCCCTGGATTGCTCCCGGCTCAACTTGCGCCAAGGGCTTGCAGCTCCGCCTTGGGGGAGTCCTGCCAGCTGAAGGCCACCGGAGGGAGCTCCAGCAAAGCAAACCAGGGCACCCGGTCATCCCCTTGGGAGCCAGGGGATTATTTCCGGGGAGGGGGCTCTTGGCAAGCACACCGAAGGCAGCCCGTCTGCTGTCGGAGGTGCCTATTACTGCTTGTCAGTGCGCTGTTTTACTAGACCGCAGGGAAAAGAGATGCTGAAAGCTCTAGAGCACCCATTGAGTGCATGTGCCCCAGGGTAGCCTGTTCCCCTGCACTTCCTACCCACTCTGGCCTAAAAGAACTCCCGTGGGGTTTGGTGGGAGGTTTGTCTGACACAGTGAAGCAGCAGGAAGCTTGTTGTAGGTGTGTTATGCCTTGCTTTTCTGCAGGCTGTTATGACTGGGCTCCTTTCCTAAACTAAATGTCTTCTATAAATGTGTTTCGGGATAAATCTGGCATGCTCCTTTCTTTGCGAACATGGCATTGTGAGCAGAGTTAACTGCAGGCAGCAAACGGAATGTGCAGGAGGCTGTCCCCCCCACCCACCTACAACAGCTTGCTCTGATACTCCTGCTATAGTTCACTGGCAAAAATACATGCTATATTTAGGTCTAATATTTGCTGATAAAAAAAAGCCCCACTGTGAGGGTACAGTCCTATGATAGGCTTGAGCTGAACAACTTTGCTGCTACAGAAAAGGAAAGGCCTTACACTTTGTCTTTCTCTTTCTCCCCTATCCTTCCTGCTTTCCCTCCCCCCTGCCACTTTGTGCTCCATCTGTGCAGCAAAGCTTATTTTCCCTTGCAAATTCTGACTGCAAGATAAAATTATTCAGCTTATTAACCCAGCCGTTAGAGCAAGTTCAATCTGCTTACCATGCAGTCAGGCAAGTATGAGAGATGGAACAAAGTAAGCACTGGGAGGGGTGAAAGGATCCCTACCCCTTACACCGTGGCTGAGCTAATGTTAGCTATTCTCCTGTTGTTTCAGAAAATCATAATCAAATGAAGCCAGCTGGAGCCATGCTGAAAACAAACAGAATGATGCAATGGAGAGAGCAGATGCAAGTGAAGGACAGCATATGCAAAGAATTTGCATGGGTGCAAGGGGCACTAGACAAGTCCTGTGTTTATTACAATAAAGGGTACTAAATTGATGAACCACTAAAGGCTCAGGAGGTCCCTTGAGCTGTAAAATGTTGGAGGCTGGGAGCAGACCTGGGAGGACTGGGTAGCTCATGTATGCATACCCTGCTCTTCCTCTCTCAGAGATGCGCCTTTTCTTTCACCAAGCACACACACTCACTAGTGCTCTGCTGTCTCCTACCAGAAGGCAGCACGGCCTCCTCGGGCAGGGAGGGGATTCTCTGTATGCTGACCCATCCCTCCTGATAACCATGCAGCCACCAGCCTGGGCGCCACCACAGCACTGCAGCAGCTGCTGGCAGGAGGACCTGCAGATGTTTCGCTGCTGGCACCTTTGTGCCACACTCACCCACACTGAGCTGGAAGCAGCCTCTGAACGTGTATGAATCAGTCCCCGTGGCCTTATCAGCAACCTTCTGCTGCACACCCAGTGCCTCACCTCAAGGGATTGCTTACAACAGCCAGGCAGCTGGGAGGGCCCCAGCGCTCCACCCAAGGCCAGATAGACAACCGCCATGATGGGCTCCCCAGTACAGGACACAGCAGTGTGATTAGAGGGGCTTCCTCCAAATTTGCCAAGGTTTCCACCAAACTCTGCTTTTGCTGCCTTGCTGTCCTCTCCATCCTCTGACTGCTGCCAAGTACCTGGGGGCAGCAAGCAAGCAATACCTGGGTAGGTTTTCCAAGAGTACTCAGAAGGGTCAAAAAGATCAGCTTCTAAAAAATGCTCCATCCAACCTGCCCAGGTCAACAGAGAGAGGAATTTCCCTCAAAGGAGCAGCTGGATTTGCTTGTCAGGTGGACTTTACTTTCCAGTAATCCTTCTGCCCCTTGGGCATGTGACAGGGGTGAGGTGGATCAGGAACAGCCCTTGGGGCAGCACTTTACAAGGCTGAGAAAGGCGGTCTGAGATAGGATAGACAAGATTATGCTCACAGGGGCAGACACTGAAAGTGGAAGGGGGTTTCTCCTTTTCTGGGGAACAACAGGAATGCCTTCCACCCTTATGGCCACAGCACAAGTTGTCCGCATTTGGGGAAAGCACAAGGCTTGGCACAGCCAGAGGGCAATGGATGAGGCTCTCCCTGGAAAAACCACCTTCCTGGTGTTGGAGCTGTCCTGCCCAGCTGGTATCACTACTGTCTCAATATTGACTTGTCTTCAGGGTCAGGCTAGAATGTGCTGAAAAGGTCTCAAATCCTTGCCTAGCAAGGTGGGGCTAGAGGGCTCTGGGAAAAGACAACACAGAGAAACCAAGTGATTTGCACCTCTACAAGGCCTGTGTAAACAACGGGGTGCAAAAAATAAAGCCTCAAAAAGTGGTTCTGGAGGAGCCAGAAGTGAGGCTGCAGCCTTGGGCACAAGATGTACTTGTGCATTGAGGTCTCCCTCTTGGCATGAATGAGAAGAGGCTACAAACACACCAGTGCTCACTCCTGTGTGCAGAATGGTCTCCTTCTGCCCCCCAGTCTGTGGGGCCAGGTCTGTGCCCCTTGCTGGGGTGCTTCACCCTGACTGCTAGCTAAGAGGTCCTGCTGCTTCCAGCAAGTGAAGCATCAATGTGGAGAGGTGCCTTCACAATGCTGTTTGGAGGTGGACGGGCTGAATGTAAGACCCCCTCTCCCTGTGACCTGGTGAACTGAATCTCCAAAGCTGTTCCTGAATTCTTATCCTGACTCCAAACACCTCCTGTCCATCTTGCTATGGGGAAAATCATCTGATTTCTGTACCTCCTCTGAAAAGGGAGCAGGACAGCATTTTTGTCCAGCTTGTAAGCTCCTCTGCGCATGGAGAGAGGGCCCTTTATAGAAAGGAGCCAGCATAATGAGGGTCTTGACTCCAGACTCCACAGCAGCTTGCTGGACCTATGTGCTAAACACAACATCAAATAACGTGTTGAACATAGAAGTCCTGCAGCTTTATTAATGTTCCTATTTTTCAATTGTAAGGCACTCTCTAATAGCAATAGTTAACAAATTAGCAGTGCTCCCAGTCAGGCGCTGGGCCTTGAAAACTCTCCAAAGAAGTTTCCATAGCATACCCAAATCTTTCAACCATGCCCTGCATTCTTCATTACTTCTGTACTACTGTTCTTTGACTCTGCATTTCCTCTCCTCTTCCTTGCTGTTCATTCTACCGCACTGATTGCCCCTCACACCCGACTAGTTAAATTTACCTTCACCCACAGCACCAAAGCAGAGTCCTCCTACCACTGAGTGATTAACACCCAACTGTGAGTGACCTGGAGGCATCAGGGAGGGCCTGTCCCCATGGGCGCGGTGGCCGGGTCCTTCAAGCCTGTGCATGACACCCAGATGAAACAAAGCCACAGCCACTTCGCACCAGACAGGCTCCTCCCCCAGACCCATATGGGGAACACAGCTATGAAGACCTCACCCTTCTCTTTGTTGGGCTGTGTAGCATGTACTGGGATTGCTATAATTAAGGATCATTGATAAGATCTGCTTAAATAACCACAGTGATTAGTGATGTATAGGCATGGAACTGGATTAGATACTATTACTCTGCTCTAATGTACAGGAGTAGCTTTCTCTGATTATTTTTCTGACATTACACCTTAAATTCGTTCTCTTTCCTCATGCTTGTGCCTTGTCTCAACTGGTGTCAGGCAGAGAGCTGGCAAAATTGTTCAAAGGGCTTGCTGGCTGTAGGTTACTAATTACCCCTACTCATATGCTGTTAGCAAAATCCCTTTAACCTGAGAAACCAAGTCCTGTGCACTGGCTTGGAACTCCAGGTACTTCTTTCATTAACACACTTCAGGGCACCAGCAACAATACAGTGGCATTTTCCAGTGAATGGATTAAGTACTTCACGCGCTGACCCCCAGGATATGTTTCTGTGTTTGGTTTAATCTCTTCTTTTTTTTTTTTTTCTTTCTATATCCAAGCATTGGTGCCTTTTGTTTCACAACCATTTCTTCCCCTTTCCTTCTTGTTCTGCCTGTCTTGAAACTGGCTGCTTCCCTACCCCCTTATTTTTTCTGTCAGTTATCTCCAAACCAAATCTGGGTGGCACCATTTTCTCCTCCCCATGTTTTAACTGATACCCAGTGAAGACAATGGGCTTAAAAAAGCAGACCAAAACACAGGAGGGTTTGTGGTAGCATTTAAACTGATAGATATAAACAGGTTGGGGCAGAGGAGTAACCTGCAATAAGTCACTAACCTGAACACCACCATAGCAACAGAATATGGGTAAAGCCCAGGAACACATATAGACTGTATTTCTCTCTCCTGAGTCCTGCAAATCTCCTCATCTAGATTTGGGCAAATAAAATATGCAGTAATGAGTAGTTACATGGAACTCTGTGTTGGATTCCTATTTTTCTCTGGATACCTCCTCCTTCATGTTTCCTTTACTTCACTGGCTCCTGTCTTCACTTCCATCTTTCCAGCTGTGCTGTCAATGTCAATTTCAAATTATTTTCTTTCCTCTCCCTGTTCTTCTCACATGCCCTAGTTTCTGCCCCACGTCCCCTTATTTCTTAAAAGCTTGGCCCATATGCAAGGTGAAGTCACTCCAGGAAGCTGAGGAGGAGCCTTTTATCCTCAATGTGACATGTCCACATTATGTTGCCTCCAGTGCCCAACAGGCTCTGTGTACACCGCTGCCCCTCCATTAAGCAGATGCACTGCAGCATCTCTTTCTTTCAACAATTGTGAGGCTACATTGGGACAAGGGGAAGATATTGCACTTCTCAGATGATCAGTCACATTACTGCTAACACCTCTGATGCTTCTGATGTGTCACGGTGATGGTCTCATTGTTGGCATGTGCACAGCCAGGCTGAGCACAGGAGGGAAAGGGGATGCGGAAAGAGGAAGAGGGTGATAAAGTTCTGGTGGAGATGAACTCCGCTGCCCCCAGTGTAAGGGGCAACCCCTGGTACAGAGACCCTGGTACAGGGTCTTTAGAAGATAGGGAGAAATCAGCACATTTCAAACAGTGAAAACCAATTTTAATTCCTCAGGATAGACTTATTTCAGCATAGTGTAGCTGAAGGCTTTAAAAAAACCCCAATAAAGTGAAAATCAGTGCAAGTTTGTTCTGCTTGTTATGTAAAGCATATGCTCTGCAAACACACACTACAGGCTGATGAATGAAAATCACCAGGAACTCGTACTTTGCCAGAGCTCACTGCAGGCCTCTGCAGTCGTAGTTCCCTGGATGACTGGGGCTAGCTCAAGACTCACAGCAGGTTCCCACCAGATGACTGAGCTGATCTAGCAGCAGGCTGCTGTTGAAAGGGGTTGCCCTGCACCTTCACCACCCTTGCTCCAAGCTACAGCTGCAGCAGGCCTGATCTTCCCTCATGCTAGCTCTGACACTGACCTGCTCAGTGAGCCAGTTCAGCTCACTACATGAGCAGGAAATCACCCTTTTATTTGCAGGGTTTGGCTTCTGCTGGTTTACTGAGTTTAAACTGCAGTGGTAAGCTGAGGTGGGGGGCACACCAACAGCGAGCAACAGAGGCAAAAAAGCATATCCTCTTAACAGACAAATCTTACAGGGCACATACACTGCAAGGCAAAGCTAAACAGCAGTACTTGTCCTCTGGTAACAAGATCTTCTGAATCTGACAGAAACCTCTGCTTCTAACACCTGGGTCACAATTGTGAATTTGGAAGGAGTCAGGGACTGCAGGAGGAAGAAGTGAAGTTAACCTGTCTGTATGTGGTAGAAGTCCTAGCAGAAACTTTCTGTCATTTCAGTAAGGAGCAGTGCAGAGCTGGTGAGCTTTACATCCCAAAAGAGTACGTACAGAAAGAATGTAGCAGGAAATACAGCAGTTCCAGGAGGACTGTTCTTGTCTGTGATGGATCACATTGTCTCTCTGTCAGCTCAACCCAACTGAGGAACTCGAGGGAGTGCCATAGAAAGCAATCAGACTGACTTCTTTGGGTGCAACTATTGTCAAAGTAGTGAAATGTTACTAAGATTGCTGTTCCAGTCCTAAAGCAGATGCACTTAAAAAATCATTTGGAAACAGACAGGAAAATAAACATTCAGCTTGCTTCCTCAGAACTGGACTTGGTGTTAAGTTTCAACTTTACTGTGTTAGGGCACAACACAGCGAGCACTTGTGATTGTACAAAATCCTACAGACTCCAACTGTGGCTGTGAACACTACGTGAAGTAAAGCATATTTGTAAATGTTTCAGAGAATTCCAGAATATTGAAGAGATGAATTTTGCTTGCAGTACACTGAGTGGTCAGTCTTGTTTTCTTCATCAACAAAATGAGTAAGTCCACATTGCTACCATGATTCTCAGACTGGCACAACACTTCTGTTGCAAAAGCTGATCAGGCTGTGTATGGTATCAGTCTTCCAAATGCATTATTGTTCAATTTCAAAAATTTCAATTTGCTTGGATCAAATTTGCAGCTTTTGGTCCATAATTCCATGTAGCTTCCCAAAACAATCATAAAAAATTTGGTCCTACCTCTACTCTGCTTTTAATTACGATGCATGTTTTCCTTTGCAGCTTATCCGGCTTTTATTTAAACTCCTCAGAACCTGCACCTTCCTGCCTTTGAGCAATTACTTTATTCCAGCACTTGAAGTCATGATGACAAAGGTCTAATTTGGATTTCTTGTCAGTGTCCTTTGTACCAATGGCTAATTGCAGGAAGACAATGTATGTTCTAAGCAGGATCCTTATCTTCTCTAGAGTCATATAAAGTTCTTTTAATGCTGCTCCCCAGCAAGTCATAGAATCACAGAATCAACCAGGTTGGAAAAGGCCTTTAAGATCATCCAGTCCAGTCCTTACCCTAGCACTGCCAAGGCCACCACTAACTCATGGCACTGAGGGCCTTGTCTACATGGTGTGTGAACACTTCCAGGGATGCTGACTCCCACATTGCCCTGTGCAGCCGGTTGCAACGCATGAGCACCCTTTGGGGAAGGAATTGTTCCTCATCTCCATCTAAATCTCCCCTGGTGCAGCTTGAGGCTGTTTCCTCTTGTCCTGTCACTTGTATGGGAGCAGAGACCAGCCTCCTCCTGGCTCCATCCTCCTCTCAGGCAGTTGTAGGGAGCGATAAGGTCCCCCCTGAGCCTTCTCTTCTCCAGGCTAAATCCCCCAGGTCCCTCAGCCGTTCCCCATCACACTGTACTCCAGGCCCCACACCAACTCCATTGCCCTTCTCGGCCCCTGCTTCAGCGCCTCAATGTCTCTCTTGTAGTGAGGTGCCCAGAACTGAGCACAGGATTCAAGGTGTAGCCTCACCAGTGCCCAGTGCAGGGGGACAGTCAGTGCCCTGGCC
Organism: Psilopsiagon aurifrons; assembly: GCA_025447955.1. NCBI lineage: Eukaryota > Metazoa > Chordata > Aves > Psittaciformes > Psittacidae > Psilopsiagon > Psilopsiagon aurifrons. The sequence goes on along the minus strand of JAOEHY010035294.1, from coordinate 27,836 downwards.
CTGGTGCCACACTGGTACAGATACAGGCCAGGATGCTGCTGGCTTCCTGGCTGCATGGGCACAAGCTGCTCATGTTCAGCTCCATTGATCAGCACCCCCAGCTCTTTTCCCATGGGCAGCTTCCAGCTGCTATTCCCCAAGCCTGGAGCCTTGCAAGGGGTTGTTGTGGCCCAAGTACAGGACCCAGCACTTTGCCTTGTTGAAACTCAACCCACTGGCCACAGCTCATGGGTCCAGCCTGTCCAGATCCCTCTCCAGAGCTTCCTACCATCCAACAGATAAACACTCCCACCTGACCTGGTGTCATCTGCAAATTTACACATCCCGGTATGGAGCAGTACAGACCAGTTTGCACCAGCACAGAGCAATATAGGCCACTAGGGCCCCAGGTGCGGCTGGGGTTTCACTATCCCAGTGCTCCAAGTCCCACTTGCAGCCGTGCTCAACTCCCAATCCCTCCAGTGCTCCCACTACCTGCTGCAGGTGCTCCCAGTCCCTCTCAGTTCCTGCCGCAGTACTTTGGTCATGTCTCATTTCAGTAGTTTTTTTTCAGACTGCCATTTTTTGAGCTGTCAGGCCCTTTAGCCATGTGCTCCAGTACTCATCAGAGGCTTCCATTTACAAGGGCATGCAGTGATAAGACAATGGGGAGTGGTTTTGAACTCAAAGGGGTAGGTTTAGATTAGACTTCAGGAAGTTGTTCCCTGTGAGGGTGGTGAGGCACTGGGAACAGGTTGCCAGAGAAGCTGTGGCTGCCCCATCCCTGGCAGTGCTCTAGGCCAGGGTGAGTGGGGATTGGAGCAACCTGGTCTAGTGGAAGGTGTCCTTGCCCACAGTAGAAAGGGGCTGGGACCAGGTGAGTTTTAAGGTCCCTTCCAAGACAGACCAAAGATTCTCAATTTCCTTGACCCACTATCTAAGCTATCTTTCTTCCGCTCTGAGCTTCCTTGGGCAACACTTGCTTCAGACGTTTGGGTACAACACCCTGACAGCCACACAGCACAGCACAACGCACGTAATGATTAAATCCAGGCACATCATGCAGACATGGCACCACACAGTACCCCTCAATAACAACCGCTAGCTGACCCACAGAGCGACCAGAACCTGTGTTGCGACTGCAGCACTCCGACGAGGCACAGGCCCGTCTCTAAGCGCACACGAGAAGCGCCCAGCTGCCCGCTGCACCACCTCCTGTGCTTCTGCGGTGGAAGCGCCGCTTCCCGCTGCTGCTCGGGCGGAACGAGACA
>JAOEHY010035294.1:0-25601 GCA_025447955.1 Psilopsiagon aurifrons | reverse complement strand
GAGGGCCTCTTCTCCCTCCTTTTGTTCGTGTCTCTGCGCCTCGCAGCGGCCCGAGAGCTCCCGCTGTGCTGCGAGGACAGCGACTGGTTATTTCTCCCCCCTCCCCAGGGTGCGGAGGATTTCCCCGACTGCTGCATCCTGATCCTCAGGCTTCTGCCTGCAGCCTTCCACCCGTCGGGAACGCCTCTAGTTTCTCTGGTTGTTGGAAGCGTACTTAGAAAACACTCCTAACGAAAATTTGGTCACCACCGTCGGCCTGACCAAAGCAACGCGTTTTTCCACTCGTAAAAATGAAAGGGGGCATCGATGTGCTGCTGGACTAAATTACTCTTGCCAGCCCCTGGCCATGAGGCATCTGGTTTCCTTCTGCTTTATAGTGCTACATGCCAGTTCCAATCCACTCGTCTGTCAGAAAAAGCAGTGCCGGCAGCCACTCTTGAGCTCTGCTGCTGTGTAGCATCCTTTCAGATACTGTGCATTGCAGTTTAACAGTATTAGTATGTGCCAATATGGCAGGCATGAAATTCCTGTTACAGGTCTTATTTTCTATTCAAAAAGCAAGCAGAACTCTCCAGAAAGTCTTGAAGTTGGAGGCATATTGGACATCTTATAGTTAGGTACTTTTTTTGTTTCAGGTTAGAGTTCAGAAAAGACAGTAAGTATATTGTAACGCTAAGTATATATTTTCAAAAGCATAATGGAGAATAAACATGTTACCATTTTACAGTAGAATGTTTTCCTAGAGATCAGATGTGCTTTAGTACTTTAATATTTCTCCCGTGAGGTGATGTTGGCTACACAAAATTGTGGAATTGGTGTTAACTCTGAGCATGGAAATAATAATCTTTCTTCCAGGAGAATTCTTATGTTTCACTCACCCGTATATAGCCCATAATAGTTCTCTTGCCCTGCAGAATTTTGCATTCAGTTTTCCCAGTCAAGGTAACAGAACTCCTTACGGTTTTCTTTCATCATTCCATGTGAGTTACACTTTATATGCAAAAGTGTTGCTGGCACTTCTAAACCAGCATAATTCTGAAGGTGTCACAAGAAGATGGTTAATTCAAGAAAAGCTTGTGGTTTAAAAAAATATAAAATGCTTCCTTTCCAAATCATTAATGACACTCATCAAAATGGCTTAACTAAATGTTTTGCTTGTTTGTATTCTCTCTGCAATGTGGTTTCTGTCTTACCTGAATTATTGAAGGTACTGTGTTGGCAGCAGTCTGAGTTACCCTTAGAGTGTAACTTTAAACAGGCGGCTTATAAAACGTTAGGTAGGTGCAACTGTATTGGCTTTCAAGCAGGTTACCTTGTCTAGACTAGGGGGTTGCATGAACCAAGACATAACTATATAGCTCACAGTAAAGCTTCTGGGACTGTTTTTCACATTATTTCCCACCCTGTCACCCAGTGAAACTGGTAAAAAGGCAAGAACGGAGAACCAGAAGAGTAAAATGGTGATCATCGCTTCTGTCTGTGGTGATGTCATGAATGCATTTTTGGTTTGAGTAGCAGGTGAAATTGTTGAGATTACTTGCCATACATTAGGGGTAAAAAGGAATGGATGTGAGCAGGTTTGTTGTAATATTTCCTAGACTGACTTCTTTTTTTTTCTGTGTTACTTCTGCACAAGATAAAGGCATGTAGGGCCTATGTTTTATAGGAATTGCATATTAATGTTTCCTGTTCCAATATGTAACTACTTTGTTCTTATTTGCAGAGTCAACTGTTCATTTTATTTCAAAATTGGAGCTTGTCGTCATGGAGACAGATGTTCTCGGTTGCACAACAAACCAACATTTAGCCAGGTTTGTTTTCTTTTTGTTTCCTTTTTCTTGTGGAAGTGTAGTTTTGCTTCTTTAAAACATAGATTCTCAGATACAAGTGAATAATTACCAAGCTCCAGATTAAGTAGTTCACTTTTGGCCCCAGTTTATAGGGGTTTTTGCTTTTTTTTTTTGGGGTATTCCATTTACTTTTCCCAGCATTTCTAATTATCTCCTGTCACCCTTAATGGCTGCAGGAAGCGATGCTGTTGTAAGCTTGCCTGTAGTAGAGACCAACCAGTGCTAACTTTCAGGTGAGTGTGCCTTCTCAGTGGTGTTTAGGCACTTAATCCATCCCAGATCTTTTTAATCTCAATGACAGCATGTTCCACCTATGTCAAAGGTGTGAACTTAAATCTTTTATGCATATAATGGAAGAAACTAATTGGTAAATAAGTGACTTGCCTGTCATTACATTTGCTCTCTGACCCAGGCTCATAAGTTTTGAGAGTAACTTACACTGTTCCTTTCAATGTGAAAGAATTATTTCTTGGAAACAACTTGCCTGGTCACTGAGGGTGTCTGTATCAATTAACCTGACAGATTATTTAATCTGACAATGTGAATATTGTTGGAGACATGATGTGTTACTGCATGTCTGCCAGAAAGGGGGAAAAAAAAAGAAAACGTGCAGTGGATGATAGGGGTTTTGTTATTATGACCTCTGTAGCTCTCAGAAATTACACTGCTGGAGAAGTGTATAATTTATCTTTCTATCACTGCTGATTGTCAAGGTATACAGGTAAATAGATTTCTTCAGGAATAGTGTGACAGGTAGTGCTTACGAAAGTTGTTGCGTTATCAGTGGTTTTACCTACATAGGTAAAGCTTGTATAGCAGTGGAGTTGTGTGCAAGTTCATTTGAGCTGACTTGGAGCAGAATTGATGGGAATGGTGGGCTGGTGTTGATGTGGGAAGAACTATGGAAGCAGGTACCATCCATGTGTCTGGAGTTCAGAGCAATGATGCTCATGAGGTTAATCTCTGAGTGTGTGAGTGGGCAGGGGGAGTTCCAAGGGACAGTAACTGTAGGATACTGGTCAAGAGGGACTACTGCTAGTACTTCCATGTATAAAACCAGTTTCCTGCTTCTGGTATTTTAGGTTGGTTTTTTTTTTTGTTAATAATTTTTAATGTAACTATTGTATCTCAGAAGGAATATTGCCAATTTTCAAAATGACTCCATGTTGCTGACCTACATGAAGGGCATGCTGGAGTGTGATTGGTTATTTAGAGACTTGAGTTTAGGTCATTGGCTACTAGAAAATATTCCTGAATTAGATACTTCCACAGTAGTTGTCTTTAAGTTTGGTTTGGTTTCAAGCAACTCCCCTCCATACCCCCCCTAAAAAAAAGACAACCCACGATGAAACACTACAAACTGCATCTTGGTTTTGGTGCTTTTTTTGTGTGTGGGTTGGGGTTTTTGTTGGTTTGGTTTTTTGTTGTTGTTGTTTGTTTTTTTTTTTTTTTTAAAAAAACAAAGCACAAACCACAACAAACAACAAAACCCAACCAAACAAAAAAAAGCCCTCCCAACCCTTTGTGCAGCAATGTTTTCCCCTGTCAGGAAGTTCTTGCAGGCAGCCTTTAGCTTTGTTTTAGAAATGTGGTTAGCAATGCCAGCTGATGTGGGTCAGCAGGCAGTGTATGACTCTTCCAGTGATGTCTGGAACTGCTTCAGCACTGCTTCTGATGGGTGTGCTGTGTTGTAGCACCTCTAATGTACCTGGCAGGTGTGTAGGGTCCACTGCAGAAATCTTTACCTGTATGCAGATTGATAATCAGCTGTGATAGAAGAACAGGTACTCACTAATGGGAAGTTACCAGTACAGTATTTTTATCTTGTGTTGCTATTGCTGGTACAGCTCCTTTATATGGGAGAGCTGCATTGGAAAAGGTTGTGCAATCCAGGGTGATTGAATTACCACTGATCAGCAGAAACACTGTAACTGTGCATGTTTCTGGCTCTCTCCAATTGTAGGCAAAACATAGTTATTTTAAACGTGGGCCATGGAAGCACAAAGCTTTGGTTGGTATGACTGTACTCATTATAAAACAAGTGTGTGAGTTTTAAATGTGATGTTACAGTTTTTGATGTTTTCTTTACATGTGAAGTGGGCAGCACATGTAGGTCTGACATTGCTGGTACTGTGACTTAAGTTCTGAGTTCTTACTGTGACTAATAATAATGTGTAAGCTAAGATTATTTGGGGATTGCAATTCATACTAACTAACGGTGAGCTGGTATTTTAAGTAATCAAATTTCAATTTTTGAGCTGCTTACAGTGATATGGACGTTTGGAATTTTTTTGTAATATTAGTTTACTAACTTAAACATGGTTTGTTTTTTCAGACAACTTGATTTTAAGAAGAACGATACAAATGTAAGGTTTCAAGTCTGCCTGGGCTAATTCTTCAAGTAAAAAGCAGAAGGGCTAAAAGGATATTGTCCTTATTTGAAGGATCGGAAACGTGATACCTATGATGCTATTATATTATTTAAACAGAAATTCCACCAAGAAATTCCTGACACACAAAATGAGACTTGGCTAAAAACCTTACTGTCTGGTGTAGCAGTTTAGACTCTGTGGCATTCTGCATTATACGCTGTGCACGAAACACTGTTTCCATCCCCCTCTCCCAGCCTTGCAGTGATGAATCTGCTACTGAAAGCTAGGCATCTCCATGAGATCACGTAGTTTGACATTTCAGGTGACTGCCTCACAACTTCCGTTTTGAGGATAGCTCTTGAGACAAAATGCAGCTCTTTCTTGGTGGTTAATTAAAACTGTTTTCATAATATGATGGTCTGGATGCAATTTTGGAAGATATTCTGCAAATACAAAAGGAAGTCTTGAGAATGGAATCTTACTTTTAGCTGTTTGCAAACAAGTTGTCTCTTTGCAATTGTCTATTATATGCACAGCAGCCAGTAGAATTCCCCTTTTTATTTTTTTTCCCCGCAGACCATCTTGATTCAAAACATCTATCGTAACCCCCAAAACAGTGCACAGACGGCTGACGGCTCACACTGTAAGTCCCACAGTTGGAGAAATTTTTTTAAAGAATGGTGTTAAAGAGCCCACTCCTAATTATGAGAAAATAATGTTGGCTTCTGAGCTGCTGACATAAAGCTGTTGCAAACAGGACAAGTGACGGAACTCTTCTTGCGCATACATCAAGAACTTGTCAAATGTGTGCAGTTCAGAATGCAGAAGTGACTGCATAAATTGGACTTGATGCAGATGCGCTTTTGCACTGCAAAGTGAAACTCAATTGCTTAGTAACGCTTCCTTTTTAAAGGGTAAACTGCAAACATTTTTCAAATTCTTGATTTAACAAAAAAAAAAAATTAAAACCAAAAAGGGATAAAAATAGGTACATACATGACGTACGGTAAGTTTCCCAAAACTGGGTTTTTTTTCATCTTAACTTTTTCAGGAAAATGGAGATTTCATGTTATGCTGTAATTATTGTATTATTTTCCTGTGATTTTGCTACTAAGAAACCACTTGATGCAACCAAATTCAAACAAATTATTACGGCTGTAATTTGAATACTGTATTTGGATGCCATCTATTATGTATCTGCCTGAAATCATGCAAAACTGCGCCAGAGTAACACTGTTGAATTAAAACCAAAAATACAATAATGGAGTATCATGAGATCTCTATTACTTTACAGTGTTAGGTTGATTCAGAAAGGTCACCAGCTAAGTGCAAGTTCTCCTTCTTGGGAGAGAATAACCACCTCTCTTTCAGCACAGACTCGGCTAAAGCGACCCTAGAGGAAACCGGTTTCTTGTTAAAATTATTTTCCATAATATAAAGTTGTTGCGTTTTGTATTTCAGACCATTGCCCTCTTGAACATTTACCGTAACCCTCAAAACTCTTCCCAGTCTGCTGACGGTTTGCGCTGTAAGTTCATACAAGTTCCTTCACTGGTTCCCTGGGCTTGATTGTCAGAGCTCAGTGTCGACTTAAGCTGGTCTGCCATTTTAGTTTAACAGATCAAACTGACCACATTTCATTAAATGTGTCCAAAACCAACGCACATGCACAAAAAACCCCCCACAACCTTTTTTTTTTTGTCGTGGTCACCTTCCTCCCTGCTCCCAGAACTATGAGGGGAATCTGTGTAACATCTAATCAAAAAGGGTTGCAATTGTACTTCCCCTGTGAAGCAGTTTGGTTACACTGCTTTCTTTCCCTCTGCCTTTCTCCCTGCTGGAGAATCTGGCATCCTAGGAATGTTTTGTGCTGTCCATTAAGTTCCACTGCCTGAAAGAGCAGTATAATGACACGTTGATTTCATCCAGAACAGATTTCCTGCTCTGTAAATGTTAAGAGAACTTGGATTTTAAACTTTTCAGACTGCATGCAGAAATTTGTCCTAGGTTAATACAGCTTCCATTTAGAGTGTACTTTGGAAGAACACGCTTTGACTGACAACACTTCCCTTCTGGCAGCTGTCCTTTTTGGATAGGTGCATTCTTAAAATTCCTTCCATGCTTTGAAAATTCAAATTCCAAAACCAAGTTACTTTTTTACCTAGGAAGATACATGTTTCAAAGTACTTTTGAGGAGGGGAAGGCATTTGGGTATGGTCATGAACTAATTTAATAACTCCTCAAGAGGTAGGAATGGGCATAAGAAAACACAACTGCTGTGAGACTAGCAGAAGTTAAATGATGAGGATTGTTGGTTGGTGATTATTGATACTGTGATTTGAATCCTCAATATTAGAGTAAGATTAGAAAAAAAAAAGGGGGGGGGGGAAAGAAAAGTTTTAGGACCAAAAAGGATTGATGTTATTTTCTAACTAATATTTCTTGTTGAAGTGATTATTGACTGTGTGGTAATAAAGCTTTGTTTGGCTATTCCTTTTTTTGACTGTTGGATTATAGACTAGTTCAGATTAGTTACCAGCATTTGATCAGGCATGCTTCATGAAATCAGCGATTAACTTCAAAGTCAACACTGTCTCTTCTGCTTCTAAAAGTAATAATGGCCCAGTGATGCAGTTTGAGCATTTTGTCTCACAATTGAGCTAGATACGTATCGAGCTATGCAAGTTTGTCTAGATGCTTTAACAGTTCTGTTGGTTTGTAGGCTTTCTTGTTGCAGATGCTTAGTAGTTAATGCTGTTTCAGTAAACCAAAAAAATTACTGTTGGGTAAATCTGTCCCTGAATTCTCAATGAGCTGGTAACTAATTTGCACAGAGTTAACAGCAGTTTGGTCTGTGGAGCTGTTTAGACTGTAAAGTTGCAAGAGCCTTGAACAGATTCTCTAGTGTTTTCTGAATGCTGGTATCCGTCTCTAGTTTTTCTTAATGAGCGGGTAGCTATTCAACAGAGCTTGACTGTGCCTTCTGTGGTAGAGCTGAAGCTCTGTTGTTACCAGTAAGTTTGCTCCTGGCTTCTTGTTTTCTTGAAACTTGTCCCTACTTAAGTACTGCATGTATTTTTAATGGATGAATTGGGTAGCTATTTAATGCTTTTGTTGTTGTTGCTTAACTGTCTTCCTTTCTATTGCCGTCATAGAGGATTAACCTTAGTTTTGAACAGCAGTAGTTTTCCTGAGTATTTCAATTAGTACTTGGGCTTCTCAAGGTTCAGATACCAGTGGCCCTGGCATATGAATGTTTGAAAAGCCTGTGCATATGTATGCTTCCCACTTTAGAAGGACGTTCAAGTAGTCATTAACTAACTGTTGTTTATGATCTCCTAATATGACAGTGAAATCTCCTTATAAGATTTTAGTGCTTGTCCATCCGGTGTACCGAGTATTATTATCTTATTTATTCTCAGTGTGGCTCACAGAGCCCCTGTATGGTATTCTTTTTAAAAAAAAAACACAAAACAAAAAAAACCCCAAACCCAATCACTAGGTATTAGTAAGCTCTTATCAGTGGTGTTGGCAGAACTCTAGGGATATAGTTAAGTATTAAACTGTATAGAGGGATTGGTTTAATGTTTGATATTCCCTAATTTGCTATATAACTGGGGGGAAGAAAAAAGTTCTTAAAAGCAAACATGTTTCAAATGCAGAAACAATCTTAGCCCAAACTCTGTAGCAAGTGCCCCCTATCCTTCTTCAGGAAGTGAGATGGGTGGAAGGAAACTAATGACAGTTCCAAAGAGTGTGGCTGGTTAATATTAGAGCCTTTGAAGGAAAATGTAAAGTTCGTCCAGTTGGTAACGTTAGCCAAAACTGACTGAGCCCAAGGCACTTCTTTCTTTCCATAGCAGACTGAAGTAAATAAACACAACTTTGTTGGCTCAGGCGCTCTCTCACATTCTGTGAACTAAACCAGCAGTGTTTGTCATTTAAAGGCTAGAACACTTTTTCTAGAATGAAATGCAGGGTTCATTTTAAAACTGCTTTGCCCGATCTTAATAAAGCACTTAAGTGCTGAAGAGCTAATATATTAGGCTTTAATGTGTACACCTTAATGCAGTTTAAAATGCTGTAGTCTGGAAGAAATAAATGAAATTTGGTTTTGTACTCTTAATGCTTTGAAAAATCAGCCAGACTTGCATTGTTTTTTATAGCAGCAGGCAAGCAGCGCTCATTTGTAAAGTCCAGCTTAAAGCGTGAAAATAGTCTAACCTGAATATATGGCTGGCTTGTCTTGCACTTAAAGGTGTTCTGCAGGACTACAGGAAAATTAAGTGATGTTCAAAATTAAACTAGAAAATTGCTCTCTCTTGCAGAGCATGATGGTACCTTCTTTGAGGGCACTGGAAAAAGTGTGTCATTTCAAAAACTATTTTAAGCAAATGTAAAAATAAGAATTCTAGGCTGTGTTACATTGTGAACTTGCAAATTCTAGTGTAATATACTGGAGAGGTGGACCTGTTAAAATTAAGTTCTGCCTTTAGGAAGAGGAGCACTAAATTTTAATCATGCAATAAAATACATATTAAAAGATGCAAACATAACAAAGCACTTGCCTTCTGTTCAAGTAAAACTTGGTAGAAAAAGGGTAGGACTGTATATTAAATTGAAGTGATATTTAAGAGTAATTCCTTTCCCCTTTTAAATTTGTGGCATGAAAGTTTGGCTCTGATTAGAACCTGTTTTGATTTGATCATGTCAATGTAATATTTTGACATATACTTTGGGAACTCAAAGTTCTTCAAACATACTCATTTTTAATATTCCTGTTAGTTAGCTCCATGCTATATGGTGTCTCTTATGCTCCAGACGGCCTCTCTAGATTGTTTTGTAGTATGATCAAAATCTCTTCTTTATTATTTATAGGCTCTAATCAATATGACTCTTGATTATTTTTTTTTACAGGTGCTGTGAGCGATGTTGAGATGCAGGAACATTATGATGAATTCTTTGAGGTATGTAACAGATGTAAAAATGTATTAAAGCGTTTGTGGATTTGTCAACGCAATGAGTTAGATGGATTCACAGAAAAGCACTTGTTTCCTCTGGTGGTGTTCTAAAAATTACAACGTCGAGTGCTTCATGTTTCCTGGTATAACCTTTGGTTAACTTGGTGTTAACTTTGGTGTTCAAAATAGACTTTGTTTAAAAATCAGCAGCATTTAAGCAATGTAGCATTTTGATTCTGTAATACTCCTCTTTCCTGTAAATTTAAAATACGCTTAACTATAGAAGCAAGTTGAGTAAAACTGTTGGCATCAAGGCTTATGTATAGTGTTTTCAGTGCATCTTGTGTTCTGTAAATACTGTATGCATAATGTTTTCCATAGCTTTTTATTGTATCCTGTTAGTGCCCTAATTACAGATGACCACAGTACAAGCCAAGCAAGTACTAATTTTAAAATCAGAAACGTAAAAAAAACAAAAAAGGGGGGGTTTATTTTGCCTTTTTTTTTTTTTTTATTAAAGAAAGGCCTTTTTTTGTACTTACTAATACCTAAATGCAATACTTATGTAGTTAGAACTAATGAACTGCAGTCTTTTAATTGGTTGTTTTGTGCTTAGGAGGTCTTCACAGAAATGGAAGAAAAATACGGTGAAGTTGAAGAGATGAATGTTTGTGATAACCTTGGAGATCATCTAGTAGGAAATGTATACGTAAAGGTAGGGTAGAGAAATGTGTTTATATAATCAATAGGGGTGGTATTTATTTATTTTATAATCCTGAAAGCTATTGTATGCTTGTAACTTTGTGAGTGTGGCCCTTCAAGGACATAAGCTCTTCTTCTACTTCGTAATATAAAGTAGAAAGTGAAAATATGAATGGAATCTGAAATTTTAAGATATTATGAGAAGTTATTGATGCTCCAAGTCTGCTGCTTTCATGAAGATTAACACTTTTATACATTCCTATGAATACAGTCACCACTGATGGCCTGTTCAGTTTGCTGGATTAATTTGGGGCCTTTCTGTCACACTGCTTGTTAAGCATGTAGTTATGAGCAGAGATTTTTTCACAACAGTTGCATTTATTTTCTAGCTTCTCAGTTAAACAAAATGCCTTGTAACCAAGCTAATTTGGCAATAGCTGGGTGGTTTAAAATGCAAATCGGAGCACTTGAGCTTAGCTCTTAAAAGTCATTGATATCTCTTGAATAATGAGTAAAAAGTTGTCACCTGAAGAAATTTCATGGTGTGTACACAGAGTTGGGGAGTTTTGAGACTGTTAGTTTGGCAATTTTTACTGTGTATTCCTTTCACTGGAAAGTAAAGCCTGAAATTCTCAACTGTGTAGGTTATCATCAGAAGGAAAAAAAATTGCTTTAAAAATGTAGGAGTGTTCAGCTGTGAAAAGGAATTTCAAATTGAGGTTTTATGTTCATCGTAAAACTGGATCAGGTTTTTGTAAATTCTGACTTAATAGGTTCAGTTCTCGTGCAGATTTCTCTTAAATGTTGGGGAAGAGAAAGCCCATTCAGTTTGGAGCATTAATGTTCTAGAATGTACTCTTAAGCATTCTGTTTGTTTAAAGTTGTACTAAGAATACATATCTTCTTCTGTTGACTAACTTTCTAATTTGAAAGACCACATAGAACATAAGAGGAGACACTGATGTTCTGATTAGTTGATTGCTGATTGAGAAGCTAGCATCTCTACCCTCAATTTGATGGACTGTCCCAGGAACTCTGAAGTAGCTTCTAGTTTGATTAGTAGTTCTAAGCCTCAGATATCACACTGCTGATCTGATAGGAATCTTCAAGCTGCTTCTCTATAATGTGAGAAAACGTTGATTTTGCTTTTAGTTTCGCCGTGAAGAAGATGCAGAAAAGGCTGTGATTGACCTGAACAATCGTTGGTTTAATGGACAGCCCATTCATGCTGAGCTTTCACCTGTGACTGACTTCAGAGAGGCCTGTTGCCGTCAATATGAAATGGGGTAAAAAGTTACTTCCTCTGACAGTATCTCTGCAGTGTTTGGACAGACAGGGTGATTGCTTGGGTGAGGCATTCACATGTAGCTTAGGGTCCAAAAAAAAACCCACTTCAGGTAACATTAATATGAAGTACCTGCACAGAACCTCTTGACTTTTGCCATCTGTTTGTAAGATTTTGATCTAGGAGTGAGTCAGAGTCAGTAAGTGATGCTTACAGTTTACTGGGTTTAGTGTTAGAGGAGATTAACTTTTAGATGGCTAGAGGCCCACTAGGGTTTAGGACAAGCAGATAAAGCCTAGAGCTGGGAATTGTAACTGTGTCTCTTGAATTCTGTTTCAGCGAGTGTACACGAGGAGGCTTCTGCAACTTTATGCATTTGAAGCCCATTTCTCGAGAGTTAAGGCGTGAGTTGTATGGGCGACGGCGTAAAAAGTAAGTTTGCTTTTAAATATGATTAAAGCAGGTAAATTCAGGATCATTTGCTGAAAATTCTGAAGGCAGATCTTTAAACTTAAGTCCTCCTTGTTCTTTCTAAGGCAGTTCTGGCACATGCCAGTGAAGGGCATCAGATAAAGGGCATCAAGCAGAACTAGCAAGTGGCCAGTTAGAACAAAGGAATAGGTCTCTTTAAAACCAAAAAAAATTATGGTTGTTCTTGCTGTGAGTGCTGAGGAAGCATGAAGATTGATGTGGATATAAGAGAAGGCAAGGTTCAAGAACACCAACATTCACTGAGTTACTGATTACATGGGACCTACCTGTGGTTGAAGTCTCCAAACTGTACTGTTGCAGGTAGACATTACTTGGAGAAGTATTGCTTAGCCCTTTCTGTCTTTTATTCTCTTCTAAATGTATTTGCTCACGGCCTCTGTCAGAAGTATGCTATTTGGCTAATGGTCATTTTGGCAGGATCAGACTGGCCACTTTGAACATTATGCACAATCAAGTATAACTATAGATTATATTCAGGACCCAACCTTATTTGTTTTTAATAGGTAATGGCTAATTTTTCTAGCCTGTATTCATTCCTTAGTGTCAGTAAGAGGCAGTTGCTGTACTGAGCTTACTTTTTAATAGCTCTAGTTTTACAGTGTGACCCTTCTTGATTGAAAGTCTCAGTAGGGCAAAGGAGTAATTTTGCTTAATGGCAACAAATTGTGGTACATACGTTTTATATTTACATTCATTTATTAAGATTTGTTGCAGAAAGGCTTTTATTACTACTGTTATGATAATACCTGTTTGTGTATGGTTCATTTTGAGATGGATTCAGTCGGTTTGCTTTTAGGACCTTGCCCTTTAAGAAAGGCATATGAAGTTGTTGAGCTTCCTTTTATAGAGAGCACAATTTTGTCATTTTCTTCCAATCACAGAAGGAGCCTGGGTTGATGAACATGCTCTTGTCCTAGAAATGTCTTTGATTGGCATTGTCTTAGAACTTGTGAGGATGAATTCAACTTTGGAAAATGTAGATTGTGTTGCTTAAGCGTATGTATTTGTGCCTAACTACTTTCCCAAATTATCCCAATTAATATTAATTTAAAATTAAATATAAGCACTTAAGAAGTTAAAAAAATGAGGTAGGTCATATATAGGCCTTTTGGTCATTTTCATGAGTCTGGATCTCTTGGATATAATACCACCAATTAAAAGGTCTGACCTTTTATTGCAAGAAAGGTCAGACTTGTGTGTTTGGCTTTGGAATATGATGGTTTTACCCATTCCCCAATTTCAGTTTGCCCTATTTAAATCCTTCATGCAGGTAAAGCTGTCACAGGTTAGCAGTAAGGCTAGATATTAGAAAAAATGTCCGTGGGGTTTCACAGGTAGATTGTATAAATGAGACTAACCTCAAAGTAGTTCTGCACAATGAAATACATCAAAGTTTGGGGAGGGAGGGAGGAGAAAATAGGGTAACCCAGAACTTTTGAGTGACAGGCTAATTTAGTAGTTCTGAACAGCTCAGTGGTATGCAAGAGTTCTGTATGTCTCTGTCATAGTAAAAATTGTCACCACCCACACTCCCACCCCAAAAAAATGTTGTCATGTAACAGTATTCTGCATGCTTAAGACTTGTAGCATTAATTTCCCGAGCTTTTTAGCTCTGCTGTGATTTCTACACCTATTTTAAAATGTACTGCTTACTTACTTCTATAAAATTGGCATTTTCTAAAATGCTTAAAAACATTCATACCACTCCTTTCCTTCAAATGGTCCATATGAAGTATAAATCCGTAGTAGCTGTGTTCACAGTACGTGCAGGGTGGTCTTAGCTTTCTTCCTGAATATAAGTCATTGGCCTCAGAGGCAGGGAGGATTATTTACAAATACTGATGGCTTCTGGAAGAAAAAAAAATAAGAAAGAAAAATCCCCTACCCCCCAAAAAAGATAACTGAGTTGCAATTGCTGATTAATGCAGTTGATTTAATAGGAATGGACTTAGAGCTGCAGGGTTTTGATGTGTGTTGTTAAGAGCTATTTGTAACTGCCAAAGCGGATGTCCCCTTCTCTTGCTGCTTTAATTAGCAGCTGCATAAAGTGCATTTGGTTCCTCTCCTTGCCTTTTCCCAAGGCTTGCATATCCACTGGGAGCAGTTGACTCTTAACAGTACATGTTGACTCCCTGGTATCAAGTTTGCGCAGTCTGTAAGTATCTTAAAGGTCTTTTCCAACCTCATTGATTCTATGTGGTTTCACAGCCTGAGTGCCAGTTCACAAGCCCTCCTAATCACAGTGTCTCTCTTCCTTGTTACATATGTCCTTAAGTGTTCCACTGTGTGGTACTGCAAGTAAACTGCCAATTGTGATGAAACAGTAAAATATTCCAACTTTCTTTGAAGGCATAGATCCAGGTCGAGGTCCCGTGAACGTCGATCTAGATCCAGAGATCGTGGTCGTGGAGGTGGTGGTGGTGGAGGAGGAGGACGTGAACGTGATAGGAGGCGGTCAAGAGATCGTGAAAGATCTGGTCGATTCTGAGCCATGCCATTTTTACTGTATGTCTGCTAGAAAGTGTTGTAGTTTGACCAAACAAGTTCATAATGAGATTTTTTTTAAAAGATGGGCTTCTGAATAAAAAATTTGTAGTGATACAGTATTCTTTGTGTAACTTGTTTCTTGTGGGGGGAGTCTTTTTAACTGTCATTCCTCTATCTTGACAAATTACCTGGATTAACTATGCCTGAGGGAAAGGTGGTAAATGTATTGGAGGAGCGCCAGTTTTGGGTTTGATTTTGGTTTGGGGTTTTTTCTTCTTCTTTATTTGGGTATAATTTGAACTGTTGATGAAAATGTGTGTGTATATAATATAAAATATTATATACATAGTAAAAAAATAATATACTGCTTAAGAAACAGTTACATAAGTTTCCCTTTTCTGCTATGCTGTCTGCTTATTTAGGTTAGTTTAGGCACATTTAAAAGGAAGGCTGTGCAAAATGCATTTATTTACCAAGTAGAAGCGCTTAGTTAAAAATGTATGTTTGTTTGTTACCAGAAGTCTGTGCTCTGTCTATCAATGTGACTGTGGCATTTACAATAAATCCAATTTCTTGGTGTAAAATCTAAAGCCTATTTTATAAGCACTCTGGAGTAGCTGAATTGCTACTGTGCCAGAGTTCATAGCTTAATTTTTATGATTCTTGACTAAATTCTTGTCTTTGGCTGGAAAGAAAGTCGCCTAGTGCAACTTTCATTAGTGGGGGAAAATACTAATGTTTTTAATTGCAATAATTCATAATAGGCAGTTGAGGTTTTTTTAAGGAAATTTATGTTCCATGCAGCACAATACATAGCATCTATTGAAGGAAATGCAAAGTCCTAAGTACAAGGAGCAAATTTCTCTAGGACTGAAGGGTTTGGGGTTTTTTTCCACTCCATGTTCTCTGAGCTGTCATTTAATGAAAAGCATTGTTAAATGTTCAAGGTCAAAGGAAACTAATAGGAAGCTAGTGCAAAATAAATGTCTTTCCATGTTTACTCACTTCCTGATAGCCTGAAGTGTGATAAAAGCTAATGGATAGATGGCAGTTTCTTCAAAACCAAGACATCTTTTTCTGTCTGAATTTTAATTGAATTACACATTAGCTGTATGTTTTAGGCTTTGTATCTCCTGAGGAGTTTAAGCTCTAAATGAAATGTTGCTGGAACATCTTGAGAGAGAATTTGTACAGTAGCTGTCTTGCAGTTTAACTTCATGCCTGCTTTTATCCAAAGGGGAACATAGTAAGAGATTTTGGTCAGTGGTCATATTTCTGCAAGATACAACTTGATGTACTTGAAGCTATGTAATACAGCTTTCCAGAGGAGTTGAGAATTTACTAGTCCTTTTTTAGTTCTGAGTCAGATAACTTACTAAATTGTAAATTTGCTCCTTCATTATTATTAAGCTTAAAAACAAAACAAAAAAATGTAGATTATCAAACCAGCTTCTCTCTGCCTCCAAAGTAAGCATAAAACTTCTGCTCACTGGAACTTGGAATTGGCAAACAAAATAATATTGAAAGGTGTTCTAAATTAATCTGCTTTCTCAATAACCTTTTCAAAGAAGCATATCACTCTGAAGTTGGCTTCACTGCTTATGTTTTGTTGCAAGTACATGAATCAAATTATGCTTTCTTTTCACTGGGAGAAATTGAGCAGTGCCTGTCAAAAAATAGCTGAGCTTAACACGTGTGGTATTTCTGCTAGGTGTTTGGAATCTAACATTGGTAATTCAGTTCTTGCCTTTTACAGGATATGAATCCAGTTCCCTTTCCTCTTCGGGGAAATGTAAGATTATTAATGAGCTAACTTAAATACTGGGCTCAAAAAGGTGACGATAGTCTGTCTTGTTTTCAGACCAGTATCTAGTGTAATGGGAGAACTATTTAAAAAGGCTTAAGGTTGTTTATTTTCACATAGATTAATGACACAAGCCAATTTTCCCTATAAACAAGTTAGTTTTAAACTATAAATGTGTCCCTGTAATAGCTTTCATGTGTGTATTTAAACCCTGTTAAACTGCAAGTATAGTTCAGTGTGAACAGATAGTAGAAGATTGATTTCTCCCTCTAGCACAGTATTTCTGTAAAAAAGCTCTCTTGAATTCCACCAAATGCATCATTTTATGGTCTGATTGCGCAGCTGTCCAAAAGTTAACCATGTAACTGGAATATGTCATAATGGGCACTGAAAGCAATGGATTTTGCTGGATACTTGACGGAAAAAAACCTCGTGCATCGACCATTACCTGATTGTGTAATGATTACCTAGTGACAGCATTCAACATACAAACTAAGCTCATGACCTAGCTTATGTTAGGTTCACCTTTGAAGACTGTACCACCAGTAAAATTCATCACATTTGAAATTTAAAACTGCATGAATTTGGTTAAACACACATCATAGTCCAAACTGTATTGGCTTTACCAATACAAACCAAGTGGAAATCCTACCTCCCCCTTCTATAGTTGCTCATAATGTCTTAGAGTAAGATTACTTTTCCCCACCCCTTCTTCTTTGAGGTACTGACTTCTCACAAATACTTCATTGTTAAGTCTTCTGTTAAACAGTAGATCCTAATTTATGGAATTCCTTTACCTCAAATAAGTGACAGCATAAGGTATTTTCTGAAGTCTGAGTCAATTAGGTTGAAACTGTTAATCCCAAGTGGCTTCCTCTTCTTTGTATTTGGCTCTTATTCTGTGAAAATACTGCTTGTCCAAGAATATGATGTATGTTGAGACTGTAAAACCAAATGGAGAAAACTTGCTCAAAATAAAGCCTTGTTTTTATAAGAACCTGACAAAATTTACCCCGTTCCTTTAGATGGGATGCTGCTCTTAAATGACTAATGAGGACATGGACCTCAAGTTTCAAATTTTTAGCTCTTGTCTGTCTTGAGCTAATTTTGAGTGATTATTCTTTGTCTTCTGTTTCTTAGAGCTGATGAAGCGTGTCTTCATCTAAAACCAAAAAACACCTGGCATCTCCATATTTTCTTGATTAAAATTAAAGTATCAAGAGTGCAACTTGGGGTTAGGAGTTAGGGTTTGGTTTGGGTTTTTTTTAAATCAGTAAGGCTTCTGGTTGAGAGATCCTACAAGTTTCTGTTGTGGTCTGTAGAGGACAAGAATGCTCCATTTTGACAGAAGGAGCGTGTTTAATTGAAGAAATGAGTCATTGAAAGGAGTCATGGTTTTGAAATACAATTCTTAAGGTTGTGGTGTTCAAACTGCAAAACTTTGGGTGTTAATAACCAGATCTATTGCTACAGTTGTACAACAGCACATTAAACTGCACCTACTGTCTTTAATGCATTAGAAATGAAGCTGCTTTCAGAGCAGCTGGGGCAGGAGGGATGTCAGTCACTCCATTCTCCAGATGCTTGTAGCTATGGATACTGCTGCACTGGTGTCTGCCCCACAAGACAGTCTTGTTCAGGGGAAGTCAGAGCTAAAAAGAGCCAAGTTGGTGTGTGGCCATTCCAGCTGGTAATGAACTGCTAATTGAAAGGCTGTCATAGGACAGAATAATTGTACCTGTATTTGACATTTATTGCAAGGATGACACTGAGCTGTGTTACTGTAGAGCACAACTTTGCCTTGGAGTGCATGAATTTCAGTTTTGAAAATACAAAAAATGCAGCTAAATGTCTCAAATCAGTATCTCTTCATGTTGAATTGATATGTTCTAAATTGATGCTGAATTGCTACATGCTAAAACTGTGCACAAGTATTTCTGAACTCATCCAATTAGCTAGTGTTACTTTTTGGGTTATTTTTACAAATTTCTCCAAATTATCTTTCTTTTTGCAGTACTCATTTTGTTAAAGCCGCATACATGGAAAATTGAGCATGTCTCCTGGGCTACGTGAATAATCCTTCCTTGTCTGCAATGTGCTCCTCAGTCATAAACATCTAATCCCCTGTTAATGCATTACATGCTTTATTTCTTACAATCGTGACCTTCAGCAGGAGGAACCACAAGGGAAAGGCCATTGCTATCCTGTACCACAGGCCCGTAGTATTTCAGTAAGGGCAGAAGGTCCCCATTTTCCAACTGGAGGTTCCTGCCACGAAACTGATCTACAGTTTCAGCTGTAGACTGGATTTGTGGAATCCGGTTGGATGGTGGAAGATAACAAACCAGATCTGCCAACAAACTAGCTCTGACAGCCAGTGGCTTCTCAACCGCATCTGAAAAGTGGAATGTACAGGGGAGTGCTTATCTCTGTTAAGATGCAAATGCCTCCTTAGCAATGCTCTGGTAATCGCTGGTCTCGGCTCGACTTCCTAATTTCAGTTTTGGTGTTTGCTTTCTAGCAGCATTGCTTTAACAGGACCAAAGGCAAGTTACATTTGTACATCTAGAGAGCAGAAAGGTGATAGCTTCTGAGGGAGCAGTGGGATGCCAGTGAGGCTGGGGGGGGGGGGGGAGCTGGAGTCCTGGGCTTGTGTTAGTGTGGTTGATCCAAGTACCTTAGCGATATTCAGAGCTCTTGAAACTGTTCCTACTAGGAAGAGAAAACTAATATAACTCATGTACTCCTTCCAAACCGATGCATTTTTGACAGAGGTATGCAGAGCGCTGTCTTCCTGGGCACTGAAACCTGTGTGCTGAGGGCTACTTGCAGCTCCCAGTTCCAAACTGCATGCTTAGTGAGATCTAGAGGAAGAAAAACCATCTCTGTGACAATGCGGGCAGAAAGGCAGCAAGCAGACGGCAGCCAAGCCAGTCTCTGCCTCCTCGCTTTCCACAGAAAAGCCTTTTAGTCTGCCAGGCTTAGGCTTGCTGTGCTCTTGCCAGCGCCTGGCTTGGTTTCAAGTCTGCTACCTATGCGGCTGAGTATTGGATGTGTTTCAGGTCGCTCTCACTTTCTTCCTGGAGCTGTCTGGAATTGCAGCCAGGCTGAGGGAGTGACGGAGCTGCTCCCGCTGCAGCCTGTATGCAGCCTGCCTCCTGGGCCTGAGACCTGCGGGAAGAGCCGCAGCGACCAACCACTCCTCCCTTTTCTATCCACCCATTTCCCTTGAGGGCTCATTCTGCTTGTGCCTACTTGAGAACACGGATCAAAACAGCCCTGAATCTTTCATCATATCCTCTTCTTTCCTCCCTCGCTTCTAGTGAATATGGAGGATGCTTCCTCTGTTTTTATTTTGTGTTGGTGGAGAAAAAACTCCTGGAGCTACAGAAGGAAAAACTTGGTAAGGGGACTCTGAGGCAGGACATGAAGAACTGGTTTCTGGACAAAGCACAAGAGGAAAGTGAGCAGATAGCCTTGCTGACTTTGGGATTGTGTGCAATGTTAACCCTTACATTGCCAGACTGGGGATGGGCAAGGGAAATTCCAAGGTCTAAGACAGCCCAAAATCTGGCCAAGTAATAATCTCAGTAATGTTTGGGGTTTGACTCATTCTTTCTTTTGTTTTGGTTGGTTTGGGGTTTTTTTTTTTAACCTTTTAAAGTGACCGTGTTGACCACAACAAAGAGACATTTAACCACCCTTCTCACTCAGCCTGCAAGGAGCAAACCTTGTGCTTTTGGACCTGCCAGGAAAAAACATCTTAAGCAAAGGAAATAGATACATAATGAAGAGGGAGCAGCAGATTATGTCCTCCATGCAGTACTTGTAGATTATCTCAGCAAGGTTTCTGACAGTCTCTCACTCTATCCAAGCTCAGTTATTACACTCTGCATAGGTGGCTTGCCAGATGAGAGAAAAACTGGCTGGGTCATTTGGCTCAGAGGGCAGTGATAAATAGTTCATACCTTGCCTAGAAAGCAGTTTTAAGTACCATATGGGTCTGTGCTGCTATCTGTTCTGTTTTAATATTTCTATCAGTGACTTAGAGGAGAAAATGAGTGTGTCCTCATTAAATTAGTGGATGACACCAAACTGGGGTGGCTCACCTGATACACATGAGAGCCAGGCAATCATCCACAAGCATAGGCTGGAACCTTGTGAAATTCAGCAAGGACAAAGTCAAAGTCCCACCCCGTGGGTGGACCAGTTCCTGGCAGGGCACAGGTTTGGCAGGGGAGCAGCTCTGCAGGTGAGAGCCGGGGGTCATAGTAGGCAGCAAGCTGGATGTGTGAACCACAGTGTGTCCTGGGAGCAAAGAGGGCCAGCTGCATCCTTGGGATGAACAGGGGCAGCCAGCAGGCTGAGAGAGGGGAATCACTTATCCCCCTCTACTCAGCACCCATTAGACCACACCTAATACTGTCTGTTGTTTTGAGCCCCTGGTATGGAAAAGACATCAGTAAATTGAAGTGAGTTTGGAGTGTGGAGAGGACTTCCAAGACAGCCAGGGGTTGGAGTGGTGGCCCTTTGAGAACAGCCCGGGTGAGCAGGGCTTCCTTAGCATGGGGGAAGAATGACTGTGGAAGAACCTAACAGCCTTCTCCCTGTGCCTTCAGGGGGGTCAGCAACAGGAAAAGTCAGGATTTTTACTTGAAGTCATAAATTGACAGAGGGGACATACCAGATGGGTCTAGGAAGAGCACTTTCCCTGTGACAGTAAGGCACCGTACTGACTGTGTTGCCTCTGTCCTGGGAGGCCTTCAAGACCAGACAGGACAAAGCCTGAGAAACCCGTGTTGACATCTAGATGGACCCTGCCTTGAACAGGAGGCTTGGCTGCAGGTGGCCTCAGGTCCCTTACAGCCTGAGCACTGATGTTCAGATGTTCAGCCTAAATCCTTACTGCTGTAACTCTGACCTTTTCCACTTCCTCTGTTCCGAAGGAACACGAAAAATGGTTTATCCCCCTCCTCATTTCCCTTTAGCCAAATGAAGGGAGTTCTGCCTTTTTTCAGGTTTCCCTTTTCTGAACAAATGCACTTCTTCCAGCTGTTACTCCAGGGCCATGTATCTGCACCTTCTTGTGCTTCTTGGGCCATGTCCCACATGGGCTGTATCTTATTTTTTAAATGCAGCACTCCAGATGGGACACGGTCCCTCCCCAAAGCGCACCAGTGCTGAGAGTGCCATGTGTCCTGCAGGCCATATTCCTGTTTGCATAACCCTGCATAATGTTTGCTTTTTTCTCAACAGCAGGGCCATGTTGACTCACATTGAGTTTGCGTGGCACTGCACTCATACCTTGCTCTCTACACAGTTGGTGTCCAGACAGTGCTACTCCAGCACTGATTGCTTCTGCCTAGCTGTAAAATTTTGCCTTTATCCTTCCAATCACTTCCTATTTGACTTTCTCATCTCATTTCTCCAGTCCATCGAAGAGCATTTTGAGCTATGATTCTGTCTTCTGAATTGTTTGTGGCATTCCCAGGCACTTAAAATGTGGAGCAGCTCTTCTTGGGCTGCTTTTTCCTCCCTTTGTATAAAAACATTTCCGTCAGCTTGTATGATAGCCTTGTGTTCTCCCTTCCCATAAGGGCTCTGGATACCACCGAAGCACCATTGCTTCTTTGGGTAACTTCATTAGTTACTCACAAAAAGCCTCCTTCATCCTTCTTCAGTGATCCTACCACAACAGTGTTCAACTTTTTTCCCTGTCCCTTTGATCACTGATTGCACTTGTCTGACCTTTCAGTCTTCATCACTGGCACAAGAAAAACATCCTCTGCCTGCCATTCTTAAACAAGCTGTTTATTTCTATGTTAATATTCCAGCCACTGTCACATTGATCAGCCGCTACACTGATCAGATAATAATTTTGATGGTAAACCATCCCTCACCACATCTGCTCTTGTTCCTTGGGATAAAAATAATTGTAAGTGTGGTCGGATCTCAGGAAATGGCTTAAGTGGCTCCATGTAGGAAACTGGTAGTGACCTGCTGCTTTATGGGAGTTATTCAAAAGGCTGGGTTGAAGAGTAATTCAAGTATTCCACTCATTGGGCTCAGCCATAATGGGTCTAATTAGTGGGCACTGAGGTGGGGAAAAGCTTTGTGTGTTCATTCCCGGCCACCATGGCTATTTTTAATGCCACTAACACCAGTGGCACTGTGTTGGGTCAGTGTCGATGTGGGTACCTTTTAAGTGCTTTTTTCTAATCAAATCTCATCTTTTCCCTTAAGTGTTGCCCATTTACCTTCACCTGGCTGCTGCCATGGTGAAGGAGATTGAATTTTGAGTACAGAGCTGTGATGCAATTAAAAATCCTTCTTATTAGCCCCACACATTCTGTTCAGATAGTTTCCAATGTGCCTAGCGCTGTCACTTGGTCTTACAAGTCTCCTCTGAGGTATCTATTTTACATTTGACAGGATGTAGCAAACCCATCTGTGCTGCCAATTTCACATCTCGACACCCATCTGCCTGAAGTTGCAGTGGTTGATGCAAGGCTGGCACTTCTATGCAGAACAGCTGACTCAATGCCTCTTTCCTCAGTCCTCCCTGCAAGGCATACAAGGTACGGTTAACTCCCTTTGGCTACCCACTGTGGTTACTACTGCAGGTTTCAAACACTTGCATTCATTCTGTTCTGAATATTCGTGAATTTTTCTTTGCTGTGCTTTGTGGCCAGGTCTCATATGTGCCCTTGTGTCTCATGGTGTTTCTGGTATCCATTTCAAGGGTCTGGCATTCTTAATAGCACCCTTTTCAAGCTCTGTATTCCTCTTGTGCCGTTCTGTAATTTAGCTGTGCCAAATGCAAGCTAGAATCTCATTCTACACGTTTTTCCAATCAATGTTTTTTCCAGTGGGACTAATGGTTACTTGTGCAAACCTCACTTTACATGCATGTTTCCGGCATAATTAGGTAGGCAAACTGTGATTCAAAGTAAAGAATTATCCTGTTCAACAGCAGTATTATCTAGTAAATCTTTCTTTAGGAAAATAACAACATGGAATTCAAAGTAGGTTTACATTGACTTTGATCCAAAAGAGGCAGGGAAAAAGCAATGTCATTTCTCAACAACATTGATTTTTCTAATGTATGTGGATTTTTTTTACCACATACATTACATTACATGTTTTGTGTAACGAAGCAGCTGCCTCAGTGTTGCTGTTTATTTAAGGCCAATATAAAATACCTGGATCTTCTCTTGATTTGTTTTTAATTTTTCAGTGTTTTTCCTGTCTTCTTTCATAAATTTCACTGTACAGTCTAATCATGGTCCATTTTCTTTCCAGAGAGACTTTGCTGATCCTAAGACTGGTCATTCAGCTTCAGACCAGTCACTTCCAGTTGTAAAATCTCATCTGTCATTTTTACCACTTGATTAAAGCATCCCTTTCCTTTTTATTTTTATACAGCATGCAGTACTCTCCAAATAGCTGTACTGTCTTTCATCTATATGTGCAAATGGAGACATGCAGTTGTCCCTACTCCTTTGATTACCTAAAATGTATGGAACACTTCAGGGTGATTTATGTTCTAAACTAAAGCTACCTTGAATTGCTTTTCTCTTTATTGGTATTTTTTACAGATACAGAGGGTATTGCTGCTTGGACTTTTTAGAGCAGCAAGCTAGATTCTTGAGACATTTCTCTCCTGTAAGCCTTTTTGATTCCTCATGCTTTCATGCAAGGGTTTCTGTTTTGTTTTTTAACTTCCAGCATAATCTGGAGCACATTGTAGTTGCCAAGAATTACTCTGAGACAATTTGCACAGAGTGTTATTAAATTGACCTGCACCCCATGTTATACATCATAAAGCTCTGTTCACAGCATTGCAGGTACAACAGTTGTGACACTGAGTGACTTCCCAGGCAGATACCTCATTATCACATTCTCAGACACCAACAGAAGTGTAATAATACCAGAATATAATAACTATTTGTTGCACTGGTGCCATAAGGACTAACGTAATGGAGAGCTGAAGGCAATGGAAAGATGAAGCCAATTTGGCTAGGACGCAGCCCCACCATGAGGCTCAAGATGGCTGCTACTTCTTCACAAGCAGTGATCACAAGTACTGATCACAAGCAGTGCACAGGCTACGTCTGTGCCAAAGTGCTAAATTGTACGCAATGCAGGAGCTTCTAGCAGAGGAAGTTTTAGGCGTCTTCCAGAGCCATCTTTCAGGCTTGGCACCTTTAAGGATAAACCCATCTCCTGATTTGTGGCACAGCTACTGATAGTGAAATCACAGAATCATGGAATTGGTTGGAAGGGACCTTAAAGACCACCTAGTTCCAACCCCCCTGACACCTTCCCGTGTGGGGCAACCACATCTTCTCTAGGCAACTTGTTCCAGGGCCTCACCACCCTCACAGGAAAGAATTTCTTCCTAATGTCTAATCTGAATCTACCCTCTTTCAGTTTAAAGCCATTGCCTCTTGTCCTACCACTATATGCCCGTAAAAAGTCCCTCTCCAGATTTCTTGTAGAGCCCCCTTTAGGGACCGGAAGCTGTTCCAAAATCTCCCTGGGGTCTTCTCTTCTCCAGGCTAAACAAGCTCAGCTCTCTCAGCCTGTCTCTATAGCAGAGGTGCTGCAGCCCTCTGATCATCTTCGTGGACCCCCGGACTTGCTCAGGCAGGTCCAAATGACCAGTGTGGGTTTGTTTCAGTGAGACACTTGCACGTACTTTCCATGGCACCATTTCAAGTCTGTAGCTCCCAGCTGTGGGATTCATCAGCTCCGCTATGCCCCAGGCTGTAGATTTATGGGCTTTGACCTAGGACTGAGAAATGTCTGGGCCCTTTTTACCCACTGATGCTGACCCGGGCAGGCTGGGGCAGCCTGCAGTGCTGGCAGCACAAGGTCCAGCACAAAGGCCTTCACAGGGGGTTCAGGTGCTATAGCTGTGGACCCAACTGTAGAACTCCCCCCCACAGCTACTCCTCTGCAGTGGGTATGGTTTTGGTGTTTTTCCACTAAATTATACAAGTATAATGATGTTGCTTAAAGTTAGTGTGTGGGGAGTATGTTAGTATGTTAGTATTTTTATGGTACTTTTTTATGGGAGTAGGTTAGTATGTTAGTATTTTTGTTGGCAATGCTTGTGGTAGTTTTTTTGTCTCTCTTCTCACTTCCGTTCAGAGGTGTAGTGCCATTACTGAAGCT
This sequence comes from Psilopsiagon aurifrons, assembly GCA_025447955.1. Lineage (NCBI taxonomy): Eukaryota > Metazoa > Chordata > Aves > Psittaciformes > Psittacidae > Psilopsiagon > Psilopsiagon aurifrons. Next base: position 468 of record JAOEHY010035294.1, on the reverse strand, counting down.
TTTTATTGCCATTCTAAGCATGAGTCTCACAGCTTAGTTGAAAGCAATAAATACAGATTTTCCTGTTTCTGCTGTTCCTAGTTCAAGAAGTGGCGGGTGTTTATAGTGGATTAGGAGGGGTTTGCCTTACAATAGAGGAAATTGATTCAGAGAAATCTCCAGGAACTTGACAACAGTTTTAAGTTGACAAGCAGGTATTCTTTATTGTGGTGCTGGGAGACATGAGGTATCACTCCTCCAAGAGTGTCTCTACCAAGCATCAACCAGGCTGTGATTACATTGTTGTTAAACATACAAATTCATTAGTTTACATACACTGCATCATGGAATCATAGAATAGCTAGAGTTGGAAAGGACCTGAAGATCATCTAGTTCCAACCTCCCTGCCATAGGCAGGGACACCTCCCACTAAACCATGCCACCCAAGGCTATGTCCAACCTGGCCTTGAACACCACCAGGGATGGAGC
>JAOEHY010035292.1:0-38562 GCA_025447955.1 Psilopsiagon aurifrons | reverse complement strand
TCTCAGTCTCCCCTCGGGCAGTTAAAGCCATTCCCCTCTCCTGTCCCTCCATCCCATGTCCAAAGCCCCTCTCCAGGGTTCCTGCACCCCTTCAGGCACTGGAGCTGCTCTGAGGTCTCCCCTTCAGGAGCCTTCTCTTCTCCGTCTGCCCCAGCCCCGCTCTCTCAGCCTGGCTCCAGAGCAGAGCTGCTGCTCCTGATTCTCCCAGTTTCTCCAGGCAATGGGTTTGCCATCAGGCTCATGTTAGTGGAAGGAGCGGAATGGGGCAGTGGATGCCTTGAGTCAGAGGTGGGACTTTGCAGGTGAGATGTGGTCTTCCTTCTACTCTGGAAACATTATCTCATGTCTGTGCTGCAGTGTCTTCTTGTCCTCATCTTCTCATTTTGAGGAATCACAGAAGAGACACCGTGATGCTGTTGTCATTTCCCCCTGGGCCTTTTGGCACCTGGGAAGCTACTGAAGATGGCTGAAGTGTTTGGAAGTCATTGGATATGTTGGTGCTGAGAAAGGAATGTCCCCCCACTGCCATTCTGCCTTGTTTCTTGTATGGGGGTGAGGGTTCCCCATCCTTTGGTGCTCCAGCCACAGTTGAGACTCCATGTGCAAGGAGCCTTGGGAATGTCACCCCTTTGGCTCTCCTAGCAGTGTCCCAGCCTCATGACAGCATTTCCCAGTGGGCTGACAAGGCAACTTTAGCTGTTGCTACCCTGCTGTGCTGTGAGGACCTCAGGGTGCATGGTGGGGGATAGAGCAGGCAGTGATGGAGCAAGCAGACCTTGCAGCCACTGCTGCTGTTCAGTGTTGTCTTTATGCTGCCCAAGCCTTGTTCTGTCTCCTGGCAGAACTGCATGGGAACATCAAAGACTAACAAGTGTTCTGGGGAGAGGAATGTGGATTTGGGGAGAAGGGCTCTTACCACCTTCCTTCCAGATCTTAATCTCCTGCTGACAGGTGGAGGTGGGCAGCAGAGTGAAACCCCAGCCTATATCCTCTTCACATCCCGGCTTTGTCCCCATGACAGGAGAGCTGCCTTGGGTACCACAAAGCAGAGGGGCCAGGATTCCCTGAGGATGTGGCTCAGTGATGCTCAGTCAGTGAGCTGGTGGCTTTAGGGCCTGCCTTGGACACAACAAGGGCACAACTCAACTTTTGCTGGGAGGTAGGAACAACACAGGGCAGGGGCTGCTCATGCTTTGGGGAGGGAGAAGCAGAGAGGGAGGGAGAAGGAAAGGGAGATAAAAGGAGAGGGACGTAGGGTGGTAGAGGGCAGCTCCCTCTATCTTGTTTCTCTTTAGGGTGGCTTGAAAAGCCCACAGCATCCCCTCTTTGCGGAGGAAAATGGGCTTCCTGCAGAGCCCTACTGGGAGAGACTGTGAGAGCAATGTCAAATACCTGTTTGAGAAGTCAACAGAAGGGCCCTGCAGGATTGACTGCAGTCTCGTGCAATATTTAATTCTTTCTTTCTGTATGGAGAGAAACGTTATTTGGGATAAAAGATTTATGCAGGGAGGGCACGTGAGGAGCGGAGGAAAAGCGGGAAGCAGCGTGTGGGGAGAGGGAGGGGACCGGCTGTCTCCCTCTCTCCCTGCTACCACTGACAGGGTGCCTGTTTGATCTGCCTGCCTATTACTCATCGCTGGAAATGTTGGATGTTGCTTCATTATCTCAGCCTTGTTTATTTCTATCAGCATATTTCCCCTCTCTGCTGCCTTCATCTTTGCTCAGATGTCTACCGCAAAGCACCTGCATCCGACTCCTGAGCCCCAGCACAGCCTAGCCCAAAGTACAGGGTACCAGGAGCTGGGGACACCAGTGGTGGCATGGGGCCCTCAATGGACCACCACAAGGAACCTGTTCATGCCAAATGGTGGCAGAGGGGTATCCTATAGGACAGGATACCCCTTTTTCCAGGCCTGCAGGCTTTATGCCACCGATGGGAGAGGTTTGGCTTTCCCATTTTGGGTACCAGACTCTGATGCTGCAGATGTGGGGGGACACAACTGCATCGAACCAGGCTGAGAGGGATAAGGAGGGCAAGGAAAGCATCTTAGCTGCATCTGATGTTTGTTCTTTGCTCACCCTCTGTGGCAGGGCTGGCACTCGAAGGGGGAGAGGGATGGATGTCTGCAGACATGCTCACCCGGAGCCTCCTGGGCACTGGAGCTTAGCGGAGGCCTCTGGCATCTGTTGTCATGTCAATAACAGCAGTAATCCATCTGAGGCCATGTTAGCGAGACCAGAACCAGCCAAGGAAGCATCTCCCCACCCCTGCAATTCTTGAGCTGGAAGAGAAATGAATTCCCACCAGCTACAGGAACAGAGATGTAAAATTCCAGTAGCAGTAAAAGGAAAAAGCTCTTGAAATCTCGTTTTGATTCCACTGAAAAGGATTTTTTAGAAATAATTTCCAAACATTTTGATAGTTGCTTTTCATTCCTCATTCTTTTTTGCAAAACTATAAATTACCTTAGGTTTATTAACCTAAAAATTGATTTTCTTTCATGTTGAATGTGTCAAAAATGGGACATTTTGACCTTCTGAGCCTCTTCCAGGATTTTTGTGAAATGGGTAATTTGTCACAATTGATCCTCTTTTGGAAGGCTTTGAATTTCAACAAACTGGTATTTACTGATGAAAACAGTACCTGACAAAATGACAAATTCCCAAACCGGCTCTGGGCAGGCAGTGGCTGTGATTTCAGGTTTCCAGACTGGGGAGGGGAAAGGGTCTGGTAAGTGATTAGGAGCTTTCCAATCCCAGCTGGGGATATGTCCCCTCTGGAACCCCATGGGCCACCCATGTACCCACTGTGCTCCCTGGCTCCCCTTGCACCTCCCTACTGAAACCACACGTGCTGGCATCACTTCCATCCCAGCTCTTACATTCGGGGCAGCGATAATCCGTGATAAATGCCTTTAATATTTAATTGGTCTTTAAAACCCATAAATAGCCGGGATATGAAATGCATCTCCTCCAGTATGTGTTACCCAGTGACTGGTGGCATCTTGCAAGTGCGCTCAGTGTGGTTTCAAGCCTCCTCCAGCCACACTGCATCAGAGTGAAGTTGCATCTGCTCGGGATTTTGCAGGATTTGCCTGCAAATTCCCACCTCCAGCTGTGCCAGGCTTTCAAAGGACTTGAATTCCAGCTCTTGGCATGAGTCTGTCCCTTGGGAAGTCGATTCCACTGGCCCACTGAGACAAGAGATTGCAATCCGGAGCTTGGGCCTGGCTGTTGCTAAGGGCAATGTGTGGGCTATAAAGCAGATGTGCAGGCAGGTAACCCCAAGGAAAACTGAAACAAAGGAAAAAAGCCCCAATTCAAACATCTTTCGAAGTTCACAGAGGTTTGGCTGATGTGCTGAGGGAAAACTGAGGTTATTAGAGAAGCTGGGGTTCAGCCGTTGTCCCAAAGCACCTAAGTCATCAATCCTCACAGCGGAGGTGAGAGTAATGCAAAGATCATTCTCCCCTGCCGTCACCATCGCACTCCTCCAACTCCTTCAGCGCTGCCAGCACAAGTGCTGGGTGAACCTCCACGCATCTAAAGGCTGATTTTTCAATCAGAAGAGCACTTAAGCCTCCCAGAGTTCAGGTACTTGTCTCTCCACTGCCACTCCTGCCTCTTGAGCATGAACAAGTGGGCTCGAGCTCCCAAGAGAACAAGCTTGGCTATGAAGTTGCTAGTGCCTAGGGCTCACGGGTTGGGGTGGCACAAAAATAGCCACTCTCCAGGCTCTGCTCTGCTATTCACCCTGTCTCAGCCACCATCAGCTGCTTCTAAATACAGACAAATGCTGCCAGCCTTCAGGGAGCTGCCGCTGAACACATGGGAATGACGATCCCGCTGCTGGGTGGCTCTGGAAGAGCAGAGACGTCAGGAGGGAGCAGCAGCAATAATAAACAAGGAGCAATCCATCGGGAAAGGTTGATCTGAGGGCAGGGTGACAGCTCTGCCGGGGCTTTTCCTGCGCAGGCTGAGGGAGGGACTTGGGATGAGTCGTAGGGAAGCAAGAGGCAGGAGCAGGTTGCACCTCACCGCATGGTATCCACCCCACCACGATGCGCCTCGGTGCGCAGTGGGGACATCCCTGTGCTGGTAGAGCCTTCTGCTCTCCCTCGCTCCAGATGGAGCAGGCGGGGGTGCCTGCAAGCCTGGATCAGGCAGATCCTCCAGCCAAGTCCCTGCCTGCCCTCTCCCTGCTGCCACCCGGCACCGACCGGCACAGCGGCATTTCCCATCCAGAACTACCATCCGAAGGGATCTGCTACCCTTCTCTCTTGAAGCTCCTCCAAACCCACCCAAGCAACATGGAAGAAGCCACTGTAGTGCTACAGGACCTGGCAGCGTCCAACCCTTTTCTCTTTTCTTCTTTCCTCTACTTGTATTCTCCCCCCGCTGCAGATCCAAAACATTCTGGAAACTGCATTCGGCACTAGCCTATTCTTCACAGAACCTCCTATCTCCCTGCTTCAGGATGCTGTCTGGATCCGACCAATTACCAGCTCCCTTGATGTATAACACCATAAAACCCTTAACCTCATTATAGAAAATTTCTTTTGAATGGCCTTTAAAAACCATCTCATTACACAGGAAGAACTGTAATTACCTTTAACAAGACAGAGATATTGTGCGAGCGACTGTGTTTGGGCTGTCAAAACAGCAGCGGTGGGAGTTCATCTCCAGCCGGTTTCACCACGAGGGCAAACTCCTTGGAACTCCCTCCCCTGCCCCTCTCTTCATCCTGGCCCTCCTCCTGCCCCTCATCCCTCCCTTCTCCACTCCTTCAGCGGGCAAACGCAGCTCCTCGCTTGGCTTCTCTTTCCAAGATAAAGCTCATCTTCCCGAGGTTTCATCACTCTCATGCTCCTCGTCTCTGCAGTCCAAGCAAAGCTCTTGCAAAGCCCATCCCTGCTCTAACACGTGGACGATGCTGTCCAAGGGCTGCTAGCATCCCTGGGCTGAGGGTTGGGCTTGGCCAAGCAAAGGTGATGATGTGGATCCTGGGAATTGCCATTGTTATCCTGTGGGGATAACACAATTCCCAAACAAGACCACAGGAATTTAACAGGGAGGGCTGAGTGCCATCTGCTTTCACTGCCTTTCAGGGAAGAAACCTCCTGTCCCTGCTGCTTCCAGCCTTGGCCTCTGTTGCCCTGCTCTGCCCCTGCAGCCCATGGGGATTCAACCCTTTGCTGCCCTGTCACAGCTCATCCCTGGGGGGGACTGGAAGGGTTAAACTGTTTTCCTTTCCGTGTGCATGTGACTCCAAAGAAGATATTTTTTCCCAAACCAAAATATTTCCATCCCATCTGTCACCAATGTCACCGCACTCCCTTGCCCAGATCCAGTGAAAAAAATGAACCTCCTAAAAACCTGACATGGTTTTAGAACGCTTGGAGCATGTGCTGCCAGAGCTGTGATGTCCCCATTTGTGAGTGCAGCGTTTAACCCTTGATGTTCATCCCAAGGGCTGCTCTGTCCTGGAGTATTTCTGCTGCTGCTTCTTTATTCCTGCCTGGGTTGGGCTCTTTTCTGGTGTGTTTTCATATTGACAAAGGAGAAACTCATGGAGCAACACTTACCACCTCTCGCAGCCCTGGCAGTGCTCACTCTATGTGCTGATAAAGCATTTTTCATGTATTTCCCCTGGTTTGGAACATTTATGGACAAATAGAAAGCCAGGAGTGTATCTGTGGGGCAGTTGGGGGTACACGGAGCCCCTCAGCAGGCAGGTTGCTCCATCACTTTGTCTAGTCATGCTACCACAGTGTGGTTGTTCTCTGCCACATGGAGGAGGAGAGGGTGGACACCAGGAGCCCAGCTGCTGTGGGTCAAGCTAATTGCTTGAAGGCCTTTATTACCCTGAGCATACCCACCTGGAACTTTCACCTCACCCTCTCCAGCCGTATTTAAGCTCAGGGCTGGCCCTCTTACTTCTTTCCTGAGTCTCAGCATGGGTGGGTATGCTTTGTTTTGCTCCTGCATGCCTGCCCATGGGGCATCTGGACTTGGGTGATTGCTGTTGTTGGACCTGGCTGCAGCATCCACCTCTGCCTGATGAGTTTGGAGCCTGTGACCCATGAGGGATGGCACCCTCTGCTCCTGCCTTGCATTTCCTGAAAGAGAAACCAGCCCTTATGCACCCTCCTGTCCAGCAATGTGCTCCTGGAGCCACGTGGTGAGTTTTGAACTCATAGTAGGGGGCTGATAGCTGAGCTCTGGCTTTCCTGCCACCTCTGTTCAGAAGTTCCCTGGTTGCTGTTCCCAGTGTGTGTCTTTGGAACTGGGCTTTCTCAGTGTGCTGTGCTCATGGCTTGGGTGTGCTGAGGATGGGCTTGGAGAGCCAGGCCAGGCTGATGTGTGTTATCCCCCTGTGGTCCTGTTCAGGAGGAAGGTTAACTCATGGGGCTCACCCTTGCCTCTCTGTTCTCTGGAGCAGGCAGAGGGGGTGCCAGGTCTTTAGGGAGGAGGTATCATGTCTTTATTTGATGTAAGATGGCTCTGGTTGACCCAAAGGTTGTGAGTGAAGCAGTTGTGCTGTGTTTGCCTGCCTTGCAGCCTGCTAGCAGGGCTGATTTTCTCTTCACTCCCCTAGATGCCTTGGGGGAGTCTTGGACTCCGCACAGTCTCCTCTTACATCTACTAAAGAGGGAAGTTAATCACCTTGGGGTGATTCCATATCCAGTGTTTGGTGGCTCTTGGAAATGTTCTTGTTCCTCTTTCTGCTGCCAGCACCTGAGTGGGAGCCTCAGGGCTCCATCACAGGAGTTGTGGCTGATTCTGCAGCTTCCCTTTATGCTGTACTGTAGAAGCACATCCTTGGCTTGTGCCCTGCTGTATTGTGGGGTGTGATCCCTGTGATGTGCCCATGGACAGGTCCTTTTGCAGTGGGCTGGTGTGGTTGAGAGCAAGTGTGTGTGGTCAGCGTCCTGCTCCCCCAGGACCCCCACAGCAGGAAGATCCCTGTGAAGCAGGTCCTGATGTTCAGCCTGCATTGGATGAGGAGTGCTCCAGTCCTGCTGTAAGCAGCTCTGCTCAGCCTCGGTGCCTCTGACCTTTGCGGTGCTGAGTGGTGGCGCTGGCTGCTGGAGCTGCTGTGGGCTCTGCTCGCTGTCTAATGAGCCTGTGGGGATGGAGAGGGAATGGGCCACCAGTATAAAAAGAGAACATTGAAAAGGTCAGAGCTGTTTGGTGTGACAGTAACTCACAAAGCTCTTCAAGCGCTGCATCTCTCTCTGCCAGCCCCTCTTGTGTGCCTAGGGGCTGGGGTGGCTTGGCTCTTCATGGCTTGCATGGCCCTGCCCAGAGTATGGGGCATGTCCACACCTCTGATTTTGCCTGGTGGTTGCACCTGAGCAAGCTGTGTTGGTGAAATCCCCCTTCAGAAGGAGTCTTCAGCAGATGGGATTTGCTTTCTCTTTGTGGATGGAGAGCTGCCTCTGTGGTTGGGCTGTTGTATTGACTGTTGCTTGCAGGTTCCTGCCATCATCCTACGCAGGATGGGTGGGCTACTGGTTGAGGTGGTTTCAGTGTCATGCTCTGCATCTGTGTTTTGAGTTTCACAGCAGCAGCAGGCAGGGACCACAGACATCCTGCAGGGTGCTTGGTCCTGTGGGCTGCAAGGGGCCCTGGATCATCCCTGCTTGCTGGCAGCTGAAGAAGTGTTTAGAATCAGATGTGTACCTGGCTTTTCTGTGCCCCTCTGGCAGCTCACCTATGGGGGGGGTGGGGACCTAAGCCTCTCCTCCTTGCCAAAAAGGGCAAAGCTCTGCAAACCTGTGCTGATTTAGGAAATCTGTCTTTTCTGAGGGCAGGGTGACATATGCATCCAGAAGTGCTCAGTCTTGCTCCGCTTCCCCAGCACCAGTGCCGCGGGTGTCCCCCTTTCTGCCTCTGACCCCTTCTACTCATCCACCTCTGTCCAGTGCATCTGCCATGGGCCACTGGCTGCTGGGGACCTGGCCTCTCCAGCCAAGGTGCATCTGGTGGCTCTTTATGGTGGCAGAGCAGGGCCCAGTGATCTCTCCATATGCCCGGCTGTGGAAGCATGCTGCAGCCTGCCAGGTGCTGGGAGCAGAGGAAGAGAAAGGTCTCTTAAAATCACTTATTTCATCCCACTGAAATCATGACAATTCACTGCTGAAGGCTCTGTATCAGCCCTGTGCCACAATGGCGGTTATTGGACAATATCAAAGAGCACTTTGTGCAGTTCCCTTTCCTGTGGGCAAGAGGCATTTGGAAATGACAATTCAGTGAGCTTAGGAGTGAAAATGTTGAAGTGCTGGAAGTGAAAACAAAGGAGCAGGGGGAAATTGTGGGTGACTGCCAGGCAGGCAGGGCCATGCACTGGCACAGCAGCAGGTCTTGTCCTGGATGCTGCATTCCTCTTCTGGATGCTGATTTCTCTGCAGCCTCCATGCCCTGTGGTTGGGGTTTGCCCATGTTTCTGCCAAAGGAGAGTGTTTTATGCCGCTGTCTTTGATTAAAAGCAAGGGCTGTATTATCCTATCACCACCCCACTGCTGTGCTCTGTGTGCTCCCTACCCCTGGCTGTGGGCACTGGGGGTCTCTGCCTAGCCTGGGGCTTTTTGCAGCCCTTGTCTTTGCTATTGCATGTCTTCACGTGGTGTCCCAGGGACAGTCTTTTGTGTGACATGTACTTCAGTAAACATGTAATGTTGTTGTTTTAAGGCTTTATTGCTTTTATGCAGCACTAATGTAATACTATTCAGAGAGCTCTGGCATGCCTATTAGCAGCTGAAGTGGAGCAAAGGAAGGATGTTCTTCCTCTCCAAGCCCATCATCTTCCCCTCTTGATGCTCTCAGCCATGATATAATGGCCTAAAGGAGACAACTTGTCTCTGTTAGCACTCAGTAAAAAACAGTCAATGGGATCATTAGAAGTGACTATGGATTGGCCTTGGTTTTGAAAGGGAACTCAAATGCTTGGCCAAAGGCCCATTGGAGCATTTTCAACTCTTTCAAAAACCATCCACTAGACAAATCGTTTCTAAAGTTCCACCAGGATCATGCTCTTGGGTTTGGGGTGGCCGCTGTGAGGAATTGCAGGTACTTTAGTCAGGCTAGGAGGTGTCAGCAGCACCCCATGTGTCACAGCCCTCCGGCAGCTTTGGGGGCTGTCAGGCTGTACTGTGTGTTGGCTGGGATGGGAAACACTTTCCTCCCTGGGAGTCCCCTGATTTGGGGTAGAACTTAGCTCATGTTCCTGGCTGTGCCCAAATCTGCCTCTTTCAGGCTGTTCCTGGGCAGGGATATTACCTCTGGAGCAGAGCTTTGTGTCCCCCTCCCACCCTGTTGCACAGGTGCTTAAGCCTTGCTGTACATGGGTTAAACTGCTGGGATTTGGGGTTGGCTCTTCAGCACCTTGCGAGTTAATAAGTGTAACAGCTAATTTTAGTGTAGTGGCACTCCTTCCAGCTGAAGTTGGCAGAACACGTAAGTGACACAGATTAATATTACCCAGGAAAAAGCTGAGCTTCTGGTGTGAGATCAATAGATCATAACTTGGTGACATTTGAAAATACATCTTATTAGCAGTTCATATTTTGGCGTTCTCCATGCATTCCCATGCCCCCCCCTCCCCCTGCTGTCCCAGGGAGCTGCTATGCACGTGGTTGCTGATGGCATGTGAAATACCATTGCCTGTTCTGGGTGCCGCTTTGTGGGTCTTCTCATGGAGGGTAAAATCCTTTAGGGGTGGAGGGTGAAAGTGCTGTTGGTCACTGTGCTGCAGGACAAGGAGCCGTTAGCATTTTGCAGCTGCAATGGCTAGGGCTTGCTTCTGAAGCTGCTCAGGGCATCTGAACCCCAGCAGGTACCTTGGTGTTCGCATTGTGTGGTGCTGCTGTCGCCAGGCTTAGCACAGAGGTGAGACCAGGAGAGCAAAGGAGGCCCATGATGCCTGTTCTGTCCTGGATGGAGATGGAGGTCCCCTGGAAGGACGTCACAGGGCTGTGCTGTTGGGTAGATGAGCAGGGGCTCTGTGCTTCCAGCACCTTTTACCAGTGTCCATGAGGAAGGGTAACACAAGGGCCCTCCCACAGCAGGGCAAGTTCTTGCCTCTCACTGGTCCTTCTCAGCCCCAGCACATGGGGATCCTCGCACCGAGGTTTTATGGTGTGAAGTGGCTTCCCTGAGGACAGGGCTCAAGGTAAGGCTGTGTCTGCTGTGTCTCTGTTCCGGGGTCTCCTGTAACTCCTGTTCTTATCTCCTTTTCCCACGTGCGGCGAATGGTGCCGGCTTGATTTGTCTGCATGAGTCAGGCTTCTTGGCAAGGAGCTCTGAGCTGAGCTTCGCAGCCAGCTGTAATCATATCTCTTCAGGGCATCCACACACATGTGCGCACACCTCTCCCCTCACATGTCTTGCTCTGCTTTCTCCTTCTTGGGAGGAAGCTAATCTCTTCCACAGCCCCTCGCCCCTCAGCAGATTAGAGCAGCTCTCAGCTCCTCCTGTGCTTTGGAGGAATTGCCAGGATCAGAGGTTTGGATCATAGCCGTGGGGGATGATCCCTCTTCTGGTAAGCCTGGATGAGAGAGGTGGTGTGCAGCTATTCTGCATCAGTGGAGGATGCTGGAGAAGATGCACTTCCCTCTGGTCCCTGGAGTCAGCAGGAGCTGTGCTGAGTTTTGCTCAAATGGAAGATGCTTGTGTACACTTCCGTAAGCAATGAAGTGACTCAGGATGCCCACTCAGTCTTCTCCTTCCACAGACTGTTCCCAAAGTCCCTCCGGATGTTTCTGAAGCATCCTAAATAAGACCTGTGCGCTGTGCTGAGCTGCTCAGGAAAAAATAGGCCACTGCTTTTTCTCACGCAGGCAGCATTTAAAGAGCTGTGCAGGAGGAGTGTGGGCATGTGGCTAAATCAGAAGTGAGGAGCTGTCCCCTCCTTTGGCACCTCACCTGTATTGCATGAAATGGGGACATTGGGAAGCCACGCTTTGCAGGCTGGCTGGCTTTTTTGGGCAGCTTGTTTGCAGTGCTCCTTCCATCCAGCAGGAATCACTCGGGAGAAGCAGCCTTTTGCCTCTCTGGCTAAGCTTTCCCAAAATGGCTCCATGTTTTACCTCTGCGCTCAGGAAGTGGCAAAGCTTGCTTGCCTGAAGTGTCTTAGGCAGTGCACCTCCCAGGAATCCTGCCTTGCTCTCCTGATCATTTCCCCAGCCAGATGCCCGGGCAAAGAATCTGTCTTTGTCTTCCAACCTGAGATGCTGTCTCCTCAGTAATTAAATGAGGAACATCATCTCTTTATATTTCTGTCAACCGATTTCAAATTACAAAGGGACCTATAGGACCAAGAAGACCCTATCCTCCCTTTGGGGATCGCCTGCCTTTTGATTTAAGGTTTTTTGCAGGCTGGTAATTCCATCTGAAGGTCTCCTGCGAGACTGCGGTAACCCTTGGATGCTATTCAAGTGCATCCTGGCCCCTGGCGTGTGCTCATTGCCTCCTAATTGCTCTAAATAAGTTGGGAATGATGAAATTAAAGTGCCATTGATATCAGGCAGCCCTGGCACACTGCAGTTACAGGAGAGTGAGGGAAGTGGACAGATGGGGAGATGTTAGGATAATAGGTATTAAATGCAGATTTTACCCTGTTTGGGATCCCTATCTAAGCACAGTTCAACTTCTCAGCGCAGCAAGCCTGGCAGCTTCCATGCTGGTGCCCCAGCTGAGCATTTGGCATGGGTTGGGTACAGGCAGGACGTAAAACTGAGTGACCTGTCTTGGGTCCCTGGAAGATTCCTGGGTCTTTCACTCTTCAGGGGTAAGTGTATCCAGTACCCAGGCAAAATAACCCTGAAGCCACACAATGTCCTCAATCTGTGAATCCTCAGTTGCCAGCCCTCGGGGCAATGTGGTTGAGCTGAAGCAAACAGGAGCAGCCTGTTGGGGCTGTGCTGGCTCATCACAGAGGCAGGGCTTGTTCTGATGTTCACTCTGGTAGTCTGAGAGCTGGAGTTTGGGTCCTTGCCCCTTTGTGGGGACAGCACTGGCAGAGATGTCGGTAGGGAGGATGTCTGGTGAGAGACAGATGTGGTTGGTGTCATTCAGTAGCTGCCCTTGTGCTCTGCTTACCTGGGAATGCTGCTGCATTTGGTTTCCTTTGCTCAGAAACTTGAATTTTAGCATGTGTAGTCAAAGGGGAAGAGAGATACCTTGTTTTTGGCTGGCAGTGTTACTGTGTCCATAGGAGCAAAGGGACATGGATAGGGCCTGAGTCCGGATCTGAAGCCAAAAGCAGCTTTGTGACTATCTATTCCCACTCAGAATGGACTCTATGCATAATCTGTGGAGTGAAATTCAAGTCTTGGGGCAGTGCAGACCAGGAATCTGACACTCATCCCCATGAATGAGTATCCCATCCCTGATCCTGCATCTAGAGCTGCCCAGATGTGGTATAACATGATGCTCAAGAAGAGCATCTTGGCCAAAACACTCCAGTTTTGGAGCCTGCAGTGGGTGGCTGGTCCCAGAGCTGCAGGTAAGGATGGGCTTCATCAGCATGCCAGAACTTATGTGGCCTTAAAGGAGCATTGAGCTCTGTGACTGCGCAGTGAATAGTTTTCAGGGATGGATGGCAGGTACAGCACAGCACTTCTCTTTCCAAAGAAATGCCAATCATTTTAATCACTTGCCTGAGATTTGGGTCCAGTCCAGCCACCTGCCTTTGGATAATAACTCTCCCAAGGCTTCTTGATCTAGTCTTGTGAAGCACTGGTGTCATTGGGACACTGGAAATGGATGGGAGGTGCACTGACATGGCAGCCAGCTGGCCTGCAGGATGTATGCCTGGTTGCAGAGTGATGGAAGGTTAGATTTGCTCAGTCCAAGCCAACTCTATTCCTGTAGCTGGCCTTGGCTGTGACTTCAGCTTCCCCAGGGCTCATCGGAAGCTCAGGGCCTCTTGCACAAGCTTTGGGTTGAGATGGCCCCTGGGCAGACCTCCAGGCTCAGGGCTAATCTTTAGGAGGAGTTCAGGACCTCTGAATTCCACCTATTGCAAGTTTAAGGACCAAAGGAGACCAGTCATGATGCACTGCTCTGGCAGGCTGTGCAACAGAAGCCAGAAATTCTCCCCTTTGGATTCCTTTGTCAGTGCAGTAAATGTGGGTGCACTCAAGCACATGGTTCCCAAAGACACGGGAGCTGCAGGGTCTTGGCTCTGTTGGCAGGCAGGAGAGGCCTCATGGAGCTGCAGAGGCAGCTCTCTGTTCCTAGCTGGGGCATTGGGAGCAATCCTTTGGTGCTCCTGAAGTGCCTGGTGCTGCTGGCAACCTGCTCTGGAATGCATAGTCTGTGTGAGGGATCATGGACCAACCTTGGGCTGGTCCCTGTCACTGAGTGTTCAAACCTCACCAACACATGGCATCTCCAAGCAAACAGCTCCTACTGCAGGAAGTGGTCACAGTGGCTGTAAGTGCCTACAGGAGAGAAACACCCTGGATTTGGAGGGATTTAGCTGTTCATTCATGGAAGTAACCCTCCCTAAAGGATCTCCAAGTGCAGGGGTGCAAGCAGGGTGCTGTGTGTGCTGTCAGGGGGCCCATCTCCCTGGCACCCAGCACCCTGTGGTCCTGCTCAGAACTGCCTTCCCACCTGTGCTGCTGCTCCCTCTGCTTCGGTGGGAGCCCCAGCCCCTCGCAGTTGTGCTCACAGGCCAGCACCCTGAATTATTGACAACAGCCAATGTATTCGATGGTTGCACTGCGACCTTGAGATCCCCTCTCACTGTGCCCTCCTGCCTTTGTGCTGTCTGGAGCTGAGTTAATCCCTTTCTCCTTGTGTTGAGCATCTTGTGTTGGCTCATCTCTGCTTTTGCCTTATCTTCCTCTGCTTCCCCTCAGCCCCTTCCAGGAGGTGACTGCCTCCAGGCTCAGTTCCTTGGACTGGGACAGGTCTATGCCAGCTGTCATCATGAGCCATCCCCTGCTCTGTGTGGCTGAGCACAGTATGGTACATCCATGGTACACTGAGCACTTTGGCCAGTGCTGAAATTGGCTGTTCCTGTTGGGCAAGGAGGGGAGGAAGGAGCAGTGCTGGGTGGGAAGTCCTGGTGTGCTGGCTTGGCATGGCTGTGGAGTAGGAAGAGAGCAGTGCTAGCCGTTCCCACAGGAGCTCTCACCCTGTATGACCCCCTTTTTGGCTTCTGCATCCCCCCTTTGCTGACGAGGGCTGTGCAGAAAGCTGAGTGGGCACCGGGACTTGTTTTGTCCCCAGGCTTGATGCTCTGGACTCTGCCTTGCTGGTCTGTGCTGTGGAGCCTGGGCATGGCATCATCTGGGGGGCAGATCCCTTGGGTTGCTCCAGCTGAGTGTTGGCCTGGTGGTGAAGGTGCAGTTTGTAGCACAAGGACTTCACTGGCTGGACCCAACTTCAGTATCCCATGGGCTTTGCATCCCCTCCAAACAGGGCAGTATAGGAGATGCTGTCTGACACAGTAGAGTGAGTTGCTACTGGTCCCCCCTTGCCCTGTGTGCCTGGAGGTGTGCTGGCATTGCCCACCACCTGCAGGGCAGTAGATGGAAGGAAGGAAAGGCTTGTTTTCTCATCTTGATCCTTCATGGCTGAGATTTCACCGAGTGTTTCACCCAGAGGTGAAAGTCACTCACTGTGGCCACCTTTAGCAGCTGCTTCTCTGCATTGTGGGTTGTAAATGTCCCCTTAATTTAGTGCCTGCAGTGCACTAAAGCAGCAACCTTAGCACAGCCTCTGCATAATAACCAAAGAGGCTTTTAGATCCTTTGCTCTCAAGGCTGCTGTCCTTGTCTGCTGTAGCCCCAGGGGCTGATGTCTGCCTTACCCCTGTGGTACCTCTGCTCCATCCCTGCTGGGTACCACAGCCAGGTCTGCTCCTGGAGATAGAGCAAGCCAGAAACGGCAGCAGGATCAGGTCAGATGCTCGCAGCATGGCTCAGGGATCTTGCCCCATCTAAGCCTGTCACTGAAGCGCTGTGCTGCTCCTCACACCAGGCTGCCCCTCTGCCCCTGCATCCCACAGCTTGCTTTTGAAGGATGACTCCCTGTTAAATAGATTTAGCCTAACCCAGCCAGGCGGGTGAAGTCCAGGCAGGGAGGCGCTCCCCAAATGTTTCACTGCTTTTGGCTAAACTCACTAGTAAAGGGTGGGTTTTCTCCCTCACAGAAGAAAGTAACAGCTCTGACCTTTAGGGGAGAAATGATGAAGGCTCTGAGTTTTCTTTCCTTTTTTTGTTGCTATTTTTCTTGCAAAGTATTCAAGTTGAGAAGTATTTTTTGCTTAAGCAATTTATGCCCAGTGGATAGATTTATTCCATTCAGCTGCCAGCCGCAAGAAAGCCCCATTATTCCCTGTGGCATGGCTTTCTTTTCCTCAGTACTCATAAATACTCTTGGCTAAATCTCAGTTTCCATTTCTTGCAAGCATGAGGGACCAGATCCTCCTGCCCCATTCATGATGCTGGATTTGCCTCCTTGCAACTGCCTCGCCTCATTTGCTGGCTTGGTTCTAGGTAAACCTGAGTGATACTCAGGGCCTGCTCCTAAAGCTCCCTGTCTCCCTATGCCAGATCCCATTCTGCTCCCTTGTCACATCCATCTCTTGAGATGAAGGCTTTGGCAGCAGCACTTCTGAATCCCGCCCTGGCTGCTGCCTCCCACATTTCTGCTCCCAACCAACCCTCTGGTGCCCTGGCTTGTAGTAGGAACAGGGCAACAAATGGATTTCCAGGCTCCTGCATGGTTTCGCATCCTCCCTTCAAGGGAGAAGGGGAAAACATAAAGATTCAGTTTGGTTCTGTATGATTCATTTGATGCATATGGCAGAAATGCAGTGAGTGCTTGACAGCAGAGTCTGGCCTGAGGAGAGGGGAAAAAAGTGAGGAGATGCTTAAAATGAAAAGTGGGCTCAGAGAGGGAAAAGGGAGATATTGTCTATTAAATACACCCAAACCGGCTGGTTTTAGTGCTGACTGATCGTTTGCTGCAGTAGAGAGCCTGAGACACAGCATCCCTTCCCTGATGGGCAGCTTGCTGGCTGGCTCTGGTGCTTTTGTTTTCCTCAGAGCTCAGGTTTGCAGCCTCCTCACCTCTCTCTAGCACAATGTTTTCAGGACCAGATGGGCTTAATTTCCTCTTGCCACCCCCTGAGCTTGGAGGAGGCTTGAGTTTGGAGCAGGTCTGCCTCTTATTCCATGTGATTCCATGCGGCAGAGCCCTGCCTGTGGGCAACCTGGTCTGCCCTGTAGACATTCTGAGGACTGGCAAATCCCCCTCTCCATGCTGAGGAGGGCTCTCTGAAATAAGGCTTTTCTCTCCTAGCAGATAAATCTGTCTCTGTGTTACCTTAGCAGTAGCAGCAGCTGAGCATCATCTTACGGGTTGATACTGTTGAGATGCTTAGTCTAAGCTTCATCTAATCCTCTTTCATCTAGCAATCGGGCTAGTGATCTCCTGGAAACAGGTTTCCTGACACCAGCCTTGACGTTGTGGTGCATGCTCATGCTGGAAGGGTGATGCTCCTGCAGTGTCCTGGTGCTGCTGCCCCTGAACTGAGCCACAGGCAAAAGGGGGAAGGAAATGAAGCTTCTAACCTGAACTGGATTTGGGGTTTAGGTGTCCGCTCTTGTTTTCATAGGAGTTTTTGGTGTGATTTCCTTATCTGGCTTCTTGTGGAACGTAAACCGCGTTTTTATACCTGTGACTTTGGGTTGGATTCAAAGTTGGGGTTGGTTTCTCGGGAATGCCCTCCTGATTTTGGCCTGTTTTGCTTCTCCGCTGGTGCACCCGGGAATCTTGCAGCAATGTGGGGAGCAATAGCAACTCTTGTACATTTCCATTTCCTTCCTGGGTGTTGAGGCCCTGAATTCAGGCCAGAATTTGGGTTGTGCTTGAAGACTCTTGGGCTCTGAACGTTGCAATCAAAACCTGATTCCTGCTTGTGAAAGTGGGAGCTTTGTGTGTGTGGTTCAGTGGTTTCATTGCCCTCCAGCATCGTCACCTGGACACCCACCTGGGGGACAGGCCTCGTGTAGGGATGGAGTCACCTCAGTGTAGGGATGGTGGTTAGACCTCATCCCTAGAGTCTGAGTTTGACCAGCTCTGGGATAAACATCACCTCTCCTTGAGCAAGAGAGATGGGGTGGGCAGAGCTTTCCTTGATGACTGTCAATGCTGACATGGGCTAGTTGCAATGATCAATGGCTGTGTGTGGAGGGGGGTGAGCAGCCTCTTCTGGAGATGGTCCCTTGGCTTGCGTTTGCTGCTCCTGTGATCCTTCAGGAGCCCTCCTGCTTCTCCTGTGTGGCCACTGGCATGGAAAACCCTGTGCTAGCAAACAGATGGGCGAGTGCACCTTGAGCCAGGGCAAGAGGCAATGGAAACCAATGCGTGGTGGGGAGAGTGGAGCGAGGGAACAGACCTGACACCAGCCAGGGCTGCTTGCTGCCACCACCCTGCCCGAATCCCTTAACTCTGCTTGGCCTCAGCCCCCAGCACCTCCTTCTGCCCCAATTGCATGTTTCTCCCTTCAGCACCTTCTCATGCTCTCCCCATCCTCCCCTTGCAGGGCTGCGTGTCCAGGGCTGAGCGAGGTGCTCCGCTGCTGTGCTGTAGGTCCCATGAGACGGGCAGGACCACGCTGTCCATCCCGCCTGGGGCTGCAGCACCCCACTCTTCCTCTGCTGCACAGGGAGCCCCTCCAGCACCCGGAACGAAGCTGCAGAGCTCTGCTGCCACGGTGAGTCCCTGGGATTCTGCTTCCCTTCCTTATGGAGAAGGATCAGGGTTTGCTTCCCTGGTTGCTCCACGTGCCTCTCCTCGCCGCAGCAGGCCTGCGAAACAGGCTCTGAGCGAGCAGCTTATGCACCAAATAATTAAGGTTTCAGTCAAAAGAAGCAGCTCACGAATTCAGGTTGTATTTAGCAAGTGGTTTTGGCTGGGGGAAAAAAGAGTGAAACACTGAAAAGTTTGATTTTTGACATTTTCCAAATGAAACCTTTCAGCCATCTGTTCCGAGATGACATTTCGGTTTGAGTTTCTTCTAGGAGGCTTTTTTTCAGTGTGGGGGGGAAGCCACCTACAAACAAAATGAAAGCTTTGCTTCAGACCAAACAAGATGCTTCATTCAGCCCCACGTTATTACTGGGGGTTTAAAATACAGCAAAGAATAAAAAAAGCCCACTTTGCTCAACCTGAATTCCTTTATTATCTCCATTTGGCCACCAAAACAAGGAATCAGACCCTGACCCTCCTGTTTTCCCACCCCTTATCCTCAGAATATGCTGCTATTGGGGTTGGAAGGTGGCGGAATGAGTTTTACACCAGGGTTGCAGGAGGAGGGAGCCTTGCCCTCAGGGCAGGGAGGTGATGGCTGCAAAACCTGCATGCAAGGGATGTACTACACATTGTTGAGGGGTTTTTGAGTGGGAGCTTGGGAAGAGCCTGTGGTGGCAGAACATGTTGTACCAATGACTTCAGGGATGGCAGGAGAGGCTGCGGGAGCTAATTTTAGCTACAGCAGAAAGCTTGTGCCTGAGAGGAGAGCGTGCTGTGCTGAGCATCCCAGGGATGCGATGGAGCCCTGGGTCTGTGGTGGTGGCCGCTGGTACTCTGCTGTGCCCTGGCTGCTGCTGGGTGCCACAGATGCATGGCAGGTCCCACTCAGCCCCTTTTGCTCCCTGCAGAGCAGCATCTCTGCCTGTTATCTCCGTGCTTTTCCTGACCCGTCTTTCAGAGTCTGATTTGAGGGGAGGAATAAATGTGATGCTGAAGGGACCTTCTGGTTTGTGTGGCCAAGGCATGGAGGGATGGGTTCAGACACCTTAGCTTGATTTGGAGTCAGGTGTAGCAAAGTTAAGGGAATGAGACCCTCCTATCCTACCACCACCACTGCTTGCAGAAGTGCAGCACTTGGGCACTGAGGGCCACAAGCTGCCAATGTGGGGCAGAAGGACTGTGCCTTGTGGAGGACAAGATCCTACCTGTGGGGCTGCAGAAGCCTGCACAGACTCCTTTTGGCCCCTTGGTGATAAGGATGAGTCAGGGGTTGGAAAGGACCTTTAAGCTCATCCAGTCCAACTGTTGCCCAGCACTGCCAAAGCCGCCACTAACCCATGGCGCTGAGGTCTCGTCCCCACGGTGTGTGAGCACTTGCAGGGACGGTGACTCCAGCCCTGCCCTGGGCAGCCTGTTCCAATGCCTGAGCACCCTCTGGGGAAGGGGTTGTTGCTCAGCTCCATCTAAACCTGCCCTGGTGCAGCTTGAGGCCGTTTCCTCTTGTTCTAGCTGATCACAGTTGCCAAATCACATCCCTCTGAGCACCAGGATAGTCCTTCCACCATGTTCTCAGCTCTGTTGAAAGCTCCCTAGAGAAAGAGGCTGCACTTTGCGTTTACTACACCCTTTCCACCCCCAGCTTATCCCAAATGTGACTTTATCAGCTGTCACATACAAGTGCTCGATGTGGAGGCATGTGCTGGAAGGGAGAAGCTGTGCTTGGCAGGGGCTGCCAGGCTCCTCCCTGGCATTGGGCTGTACCTGCCCGATGATGGCTCATGCCCTTCACCAGGAAAGGAGGATTGAAGAGCTGAGTCGTAGTGGGGAGAGTAGGAGAGACCCAGAATTGTGCCATAAACACAATCTGTGCTGCAGGAACGCATCCACCACCGGCTCCCTGGGAGGAGCGTGGTGCTGGCACATCCCAGCTCCCGGCAGCCTGAGCGTGCAGGGCTCCCACTGCAGCAGAAAGCCTTAAACTACAGCGAGTACCAGGCGGGTGCCTCAGTGTGTGGTGGGACAGCAAGTGTTTGGTATCCATCCTCGTGTGCTCCCCTGCTTTTGTCAGCACCGGCTCCCTGCTGGAGCGTTGCAGGGATGCTGCCTTTGTTGCACAAGCAGAAACTGGCTGTTGAGAGCTACGTGAGATCAGAGGGGATGCAGGGTTGCTGCGGATCTGAAGTCAGTGTCTGCCCTCATTTGAAGGGGAGCCAGTTGTGCCCAAGCCTCTGCCTGCTGGTTTGCTGGTGGCTGTGGACCCAGGCTGTGATAGGGAGGGTGGTCCCTGTGGTCTCCATGCTTAAGGAGTCCTTGCAGTGTGCTGGAGCTCAGCTCTGCTGCCGGGGGCCTGGAGCCAGGGGTCAGCTTCTGGGATGTGGGGTAAATGCATACAGGCGATGCTTATGGAGCTCTGCATTCCCACATGTGATGTGGAAGACGTTGGGTTACAGGAGGGGGTTATCCCATGGGGAATCCCTCCAGCCTCCTTGGGAGGGTCTTTCCCCATGTGTTACAGAAAGCTCCTGAAACCTGCTGAATCGTTTACCTCTGCTTAAGCTGTAATATTCCCATCTTCCATTCCCTTTCTCTGTTTTCATCTCTCCTTCTCCCCCCCTCCCCAATCTTTATCAGTAGCTAATGAAACAGGGAGAAACCCAATTCATACAGTAATTAAATTTACTTAGTGGATATTCAGCTGGAGTAATGAGAAGTTTAATTCAATGATTAGTTTTTTCTTTCATTAATTAAAAATGGATCAACGGTGCAGTTACAGTGGACTGCATTGATCCTCCCTGTGAAAAGCTGCTGATGGAAGAGGAAGGAAGGAAGGCTTATCTTTTCTGTCCTCTCTGGATGCTCTCCCTGCGCACAGATGCCTTTATGGTTCCCTGGCTCTCAGCCTTGGTGTCCCTGCTTCTGTCTGGGTAAGGGGTGCTGGGGGTAGTGATGGAGGAGTGGAGGACAGCCCCCCCAACAGGTCCTGTCCCTGCTTTTCAGCTTAAAAAGGGATTTTGTAGTATTTGCTGTGGGTGGAAGATTGAAAAGCAGGTCCCAGCCCGGAAGACGTTTGGGGTGGGAGAGTTGTTTTCCTTCCCAGCTAAACAGCTTTTGATCCATCTGAATATGTTAAACTCATAAACATGGTTTTAGTCTTTTAAAAGAAGTGATGTGTGAAAGCAAAAATGAATAAGTAAACCAAATAAGTTGTTTGCCATTTCTTTACATGCTTTCTGCAGGCTCTTGAGCAGCGTTAGGACCTCAGATGTCCTTGGAAGCATGATGGGCATGTTGGGCAGATTGTGTTCCTGTAAAGCATGGGTTTGCTCCTAGTTTTCACATGGAAGGTTTATTTTGGTTGCTTTGGGGATCGTTGTAAGAGCTAAGTATTGACTGCAACCTTCATATGAACTCAGAATGGGAATAAAAACCCCCACAACAAACAGCGAACCAAGAACCGGCATCGTAAGATCCAGTCTGTGCAGAAGCTCTGTGTGTAAGGGGGTGGCTCAGGTGGAGAGAGCACTGCATCCCTCTTCGCCTCTGCCCTCTGTGCCCCATGTGTGTTCCAAGTCTTAATTTCTCTGCTGCTGTAGTGGAGACTGTGTGAGGGTGAGAATTAGCCAAGGGCTGGGGGCATCAAGCACAGGGCTTTGAAGCCGTTGGGTGCCAAGAGCAGTCAACACCTCTGAGAATGAGCTGGTTCTGCTTTCCTGGGGTTATCTTAGCTAATACTTGCTTTGGAAGGAGCAGGAGAGAGGCTCCTGGTCAGCCCAGTGCTGTGTCCCTGTGCTGGGAAGGGCAGGCAGAGTCCCACAGCAGAGTTCCTGTCTCCTGAGGCTCCTCTGTGCTGTGGAGCTACTCAGGATTTGGAGAAATAATTAATAATGAGGGGAATACGTCCCCTGCTTTGACTTTGTCCTTGAAATAGCGAAAATACTGATGGAAAACAGTTTCTGGCAGTATAGAAGGTGAATGTGGGATGCTTCTCTTTTCAAACATGCTCACAGCCATGGTACCCCCTTTCCAGCATCTCCCTGGCTGTTCTGAAGCTCCTGGCATACATCAGGACCCAACCTGTTGTCCCCAGGGATGTGTGACTGTGCTTTGTCCTGGACAGTGTTTTGGGCTGACCTTGGCTGTAATACAGCATCTCCAAATCTGAGTGCATCTGTGGGGGGGACCCCCAAACACCCCAGGTCCATGGCATTGTGTCCCCTATTGATGTGGTTCGGAGCTGTGAGACCCTGCTGCAGTTCTGGTGCTTTGCAATTCCTGTCCTGTGTGATGCATTTCGTTGCTTGGTACAAACTGAAGCCACCAAGGCTGGGTACAGGGATGCACTCAGGAGGCTGACCTGGGGCTGAGCTGCCTGCCCAGGGATGCTTACTGGGGGCAGTGTGAGTGGTATCGGGCCAGTGAGTGCTATCTGGCCTTGCAGACAGCCACAGCACTGTTCTACAACAGTGTTTTCAGAGGGCTCTTCCATGCGTTTCTTGAGAGATCACTGCAAATGATTCCCAAGTGCTCTGGCCCAAATCTGTCCCGGTAGCTGTCAGCAGATCAATGCTCTGCTAACTACAGCCCTGCTCTATTTCCATGGGAAAATGGCTTCTGTTAAGCAGTTCGTTCTGGGCCTTTCAGCAGCAAGTCCACTAAATTTTGATAGTTGTGTTTTTCTGTTGCAGCCTGATTTAAAGCTTTTTTAATACCAGCTCAGATGAAGATTAAGCTGAGCTGGGAGAGGGAGTGGAAAAGCCTTCCCAGCTCCTGACTTCCTCCTCCTGTTAGCCTCTCAAACGCCAAGTTTGAAGCCTTAATTGTGATATCCTTTTGCCCACAGTGCATGAGTGGAAAGCAGAGGAGAGGCCAAAGCCCAGCGTGCCCCTGGCATCAGACTGCCCAGCATCCTGCCTTCATCTGACCTGGGTAGGTGGCACACGAGCTCGGACACTGTTGTATTGCTGAGCATGTGACACTCACATACCTCTGTCGTGCTGAGTCTGGGACTGGAATGGTTTCTGCTGCCATAAGTGTGGTGGAAATGCCTTCTCCCCCCTGTAGTTCAGGGCTGCTACCCAGCCCTCCTGGGGCATGAGGCAATGCGGCTTTCAACCGGGATCTGTTCTGTGTGTCTGGAACAGGTAGGAAATGTTGTGCACAGGGGAGGGTTTCACCAGGAAACATCCAACATGGGTATTTGGACAGTGGCACTGTTGAGAAGGGAGGGCTTTGTTGTAGGGTTGTACTGCTCTGCTTAAGTGGGTGGCTTTGCTCTGCCTTGTGTTACGTGGTGAGGGGCAAACGCTGCCTGCACGGAGGGAACCGTGGATAACTGAACGCTGCAGCCTGGGGGGTGCTGGGCAGAAATGGTTTCATCCTCCAGGAGAGGGCAGGCAAGAGGGTCCTCAAAAGGCAGTGCTTTTAGATGTCTATTACTGTGAAATGGCACCCATGCTGCCCGCACTGACCCAGCCTCCTTCCAGCGCCTTTGCTGGGACAGTTAAAAGAAACAGGAGCAGGTTCCAGCTGGTACTGTACATACAAATCCTCATATGGAATCTGTGAACTGTCAGCTTGATGCAGGCAATGCGTGAGACTGCAAACATCAGAGCTGACTGGGCTGAGGCGGTTCCCAGGATGTCAGTCCTCGAGGGAGGAAAAAGGCATCTTGAGCAGAATTCTGCTTCCTAATGGGGAAAAACCGGCTTGGGATGATTCAAGCATCTCCTATGTGCCAGAGCCAGGGGGGAATTGTTCAAATTGGATGTTGTCCGGGCTGGTATGAGGTGGTGGGGTATGCTGTGATCTCTGCTCCACAGGAGTGGTGCGGCAGGGAGGGACATCTGCTTGGGCAGGCATGTCCCATGCCTGGTTGAGAGGAAGGGAATCAAAACAGAATGAGGCAGAGCTGGCTTTCACACTGACACATGCACGTAGGTATGTAATTTCCCTTTTCTGTCATGTCCTTTGCTCAAAGCAAAGAGCAGACTGCAGAGGCTCAACCTGCTGCATGCAGACAAGGGGCCTGTCCTCACCTTGCCCCTCACCCCTGCATGCGAAGGGTTGTTTGAGAGCTATTTCCAGCTTTGCAGAGGGGTATTTCTAGCTTCTTGTTGCTGTTTCCCACTTTATGGTAAGCAGGAAACAGACACAGGCACTCATCCCTCCCTGTTCCTGCTCCCTGGGAAAAGCTGTGTGTGAAGGATGCTTGGTCAGAGGAGTTCCCCTGTGTCAGGGCTGATGGAGCAGGTGGACGCACCATGGTGCTAGCAGTTTTCTGTCTTCACACCTTCTCAGCAGCAAGCCCTGCAATGCATTTATTCTTAGCGGCCTTCTATTAAAACAAAATTCAGCTGGGAAATGATTGTGCTGGTTCGAGTCCTCCCTGAACAAACAAGTGCTGAGAGCCATCTGGTTTGGTTCAGATTTGGCTATTTTCTTCCAGGGTGGCATTTGCAAAAGTTGAGGATTTTTGCTAAGAACAGTATTTATAAGATGAGGTGGTTTCAGGTTTCCTTGTGATTTTTCCCTTTGAGAAAGAGTTATTTCCTAGGAAATTTAAGGTGATGGAGGGGTGGTGGTGGTGTACTCTGTTTCAGCCTGGTATCTCCACTAACTAGTGCACGACCAGGGCAGCTGGGTGCTGTGGAGTGTAATGATGGGCAGCAGCCACTTCTCAGGTCCTCAACCCCCTGAGGTCAGTACACAGACCCTTGTCCTGGCCAAAAGCAGTGAAGCAGGGACCCAGTGCTGGGAGGGGACATCTAGGGCTAAGCATCCAGTGCATGTAAGTCCTCTCCCCGAGGAGACTGTGAACCTTGTGGCTGGATGATGTGGGCAGAGGTTTTGTTTAGCTCTGAGGCAGGGCTCAAACTTGAGTGGATTTTTACTGCATGAGTTTTTAGTGTTTAAACCGAGGGAATCTTTTAACCAATGTGGTTTCTGAGGGATGCATCTCTTCCTCTCTGAATGCATGTTGCCATAAGTGCTCCCAAAAAAGTCCTCCCTCTCCTCTCTGGTGTTGCTAGCGCTGGTGATGCAATCACACTTGTGA
This sequence comes from Psilopsiagon aurifrons, assembly GCA_025447955.1. Classification (NCBI taxonomy): domain Eukaryota; kingdom Metazoa; phylum Chordata; class Aves; order Psittaciformes; family Psittacidae; genus Psilopsiagon; species Psilopsiagon aurifrons. The sequence goes on along the minus strand of JAOEHY010035292.1, from coordinate 13,730 downwards.
TAGGTCAGGTTTTCCGTCAAGGCCCTGCATCACAGGAATGTCTTTGATTTTCACTTCTGGAAAGCAAGTTTTCAGCCTCAAGTTTATGTCAAAAGCCTACAAATGTGAACAGGGGTGCCCAGGCTCCTCAACTTGGGAGGATGGGCCAGAGCGAGAGTGGCCTGGAGCAGGGAGAGGATGTGGGTGACCTGGGGATGCAGAAGGGATGAGGGGAGGAGTGGGAAGGCAGCTCACTTACCAGAAGGTGTCTGTCCTGGGAGTGTGCTGCACTGTGCAGTCAGCACTTGTTTGAGCAGGAGCAATGCAAGTTGTCAGATGGAAAGCATTGCCTCCCCTGATAACTTCATTGTGCTGAGCAACCTCCTAGCTCCGAGCAAGGAAAATCAATGCACGAGAGCCAGGCTGCCCATGCAGCAGGAGACCCTGCCTGGGCCCTCCTGCCACCCCATGCTGTCCCCTAAGGGGACCGGCTGATGGGGTTTGAGGTCAGAGCAGCAGCAGTTGGGGCTGTTCCCAGGGAGGTTGCATGGGACAGTGGGGATACTCAGGACACTCTTGTCTTTGGCCCAAAAGCTGTGGTTATGTGCAGGTTGGCTGGAAAGAGCCGTGAGATGGAATGCAATGGAGGGAGAGGAGTCTGTGGCCTCTTCTGGTAGGTGCTGATTCAGAAGGCCTGCTCCTTCCCCCAGCAGGGTCAAGAAAAGCCCTAAACTCCCTTTCCTTGCCTGGTTCCCACTTTCTAGATGAAACCAGATTTCTTTCAAAGCATCTTTCTCTGGGGGTCGATGAAGCCTTTAACAGAAAGAGATCTTTGTTGCTTCATAGTTTTTTGGTAGCACGTTTGCAAGAATGAATATTAATTGTGCAAAGTGCTAATGAGCATTCAGGCTGTGCAGCCCAAGGATGGCACCGTGCATGCAGCTGCTTGCCCTTGCTACAACCCTGGATGCCACCACTGTGGTCCAGCAGCTCCAGAGAGCTTTTCAGTGCTGTGATTCCGTGTGGATGCTTGAGACCATGGCAGGGACCATCCCGGACTATTTGCGGCACCACATTAGAGAGGCTGGGAGGCACTTGAGGTTTTCTAGCACTCAAACAGCTCTTCCAAATAGCATCGTGCACACACAGCTTGGGATGTCACATTAATGTTGAACATGGGGAAGAAGCGGGAGCAGGAGCTGGGTGTGCATGGCAGTTTGTTTCTTTGGGTTTGTATGCTCATGCTTTCTGCTTCATTGCACCCTGACATGCACAAGGGAGGAGAAGGGGATATGGGTTTTAAAAAGGCTTTATAAGAAATTACCTTCCATGAAATATTCAGGCCAGGCTGATTTCTCTTTAAAAACTGGTCTAATTACTCCTGCAAGGCTTCCAGTGCTCTCGGTCTCATTGCGTTTGGAGGGAGGCAGCAGGAATGCTTGTCTTGAGATGGGCTGGTTTGTATTCATTGCAGGTAGCTGATCACTGTATTCGTATTTGGAAATGGGGATCAGTGGGTTGGTTTGTTCCCATGAATATTTGCTGGTGATGGGTGAAGGACAGGAAAGGAAATGGAGGCAATTTAGCAACTTCTTGGGTGCCCCAGGAACAAGACCAGTGTCCCTTGTGCTCTAGGTGTTCTGGGCTGTGCAATGAGTGTGCAGATCTGTGGGAGCCAGTGGTGGGGAGTACATCCGCTTCGCTGTGAAGGGGAATGCTCCAGGAAGCATTAGGTGTGGTCCCAAATTAGCATCCCATTCACTTGCTTCTAACTGTGTTAGCTCTGCAAGGCTAATAGGGCTTTAAAATGAGGTCTCTTGTCACCGAAATCAGCAGCTCTGACTCAGAATATACGAAGGGAGCAGACTTGCTGAATAAGGCAATGTAGGTGTTGAGTGCTGGCCTGGCGGCAGCACTGCTGTAGGGCTTGAGAGAATCAGTGTCAGAGCCTGGGAGGGGTCCTCCGTTCCCATCTCGGTGGCTAAGCCATGGGTGAGGGGGATGAAGGCGTGAGGGGGATGAAGGCGTGAGCATCAAAGCCAGGCAAACCGTGGAGTGTTCCCAAGTGCTGTGCCGTGTTCCGCAATTAATCACTTCCACCCACATCGCACCTTCCCCCTCCCCTAAATCCTCCCTCGCCTGGTGCTGGAGTGGGGGAACGGAGGCAGCTCCAGTTTTATGAATCAATCAAAGCCGATGCCTGCTTTTCAGAGCTGCTGATTTAGAGAGCCCTTTGCAAGTGTGTGCAGTATGATTTCTTATCAGAGCATGGCTCTGGAAGAGCCTGCCAAGAGGAGCTCTTCCAGCTCCCAGCCACATCCTGGGGAGCTGGGCTGAGTGGTCTTTTCATCTACAAATAAAACAAACAGGAACAAAGAAGGCAATAATATTGACTTTCATCATTGATATTTCCATTTATCTCAGTAATAATTAGTATTTCTATTGCTGGAAGGGTATAGCTCATAATCGCACTGTTTCAGAGGAGCTTATTAATGTCATCACCAAGAACAGCCAGGCATAAAGTGCTGGGTGAGTGGGGTGGTGGGCTGGGAATGGAGCAGAGCTGGAAATGGAGGAAAGGCAGGAGGCTGCAGAGGGGCATGTGGATGCTGTGGGGAGCAGCAGAGTTGAAAGGTTGAGCTTGGGCATGGGCAGAGGTTGGCTCACCCCTGACCTAATGCTCCTGTTGTACCTGGGTTGAGGTGGGAGAACCCTTTGTGTTTGCTGATGGGAGGTGAGGCTCTCAAGGTCCCTGTCTGCCCCTTGCTGCTTCTCCCAGCACAGCCAGAGCGAGCCCCACTTGTCTGTGTTGAGGAGAGAAGGGCAATACTGGTGCTTTGCAGTGGTCCAGGGATGGAGGATGCGCTGTGAGATGCAGTCACAGCATCTTTTCCTCAGTGTGATGCTGCTGTAACAACAGCTCCCCTGTCACCCGCACACCAGGCAACGTGGGAAACCAGGGCAAGCTCTTGCTTCTGTCCCCATCTGCCCTCAGGATGTCTGTGCCATTCATGCACCAGCTTCCCGCAGCACCCACAGTGCTTGTATTTGCTGGCACTTGGTTAGTCATTCCCTGTCCTCTTTAAAGAGCCCCTCACAGTGCTGCCTGCAGGTCCTTGTTCTGTCAGAGCTGCGTGCCTGGCCTCATCCTCCCCTGGGGTCCCAAAGCAGGGGGACACTGAGGTTGCAGCATTGGCACTGCTGCTCTCTTAGGTTGCTGTGGAAGCTTTGGCTCCTGACTGCTCCGTGCACCATCCTGAATCCGTCTGGAGATCCATTCTCTGCATCTATTTGTTTTAATTGTCCTATTAAATGCATATTCTAGGCCTGCCTGGGAGGGATGGATTCTGGAATGCAGTGTCCTGGGCCTTATCAATTCCACAGGAAACACTGTCACCACAGCTGCGGGGACTGATGAGTGGCAAATGCAAATGCAGGGCAGTGTTTTTATTGGGATTTAAATGAGTTTAAGGCTGTTCAGAATTACAATGTGATTTGAGCCAGGAGGGGCTTGTAAAACTGGTACGAGTTCATATATTATACAGTAAACATGCCAAACCCTGTGGCTCCTGCTGGGCACCTTCCCTGCCAAGGTGGGGAAAGGAGCAGAGCAGCTCCAGGGCTCCATCATGTGGGTCCCCATGGGGGAAAGGGCTGTTTGAGGTGGAAGAAGGAGGGCTAAAAGGCTCAGCTGTGGAGGTCCCTGTTCCTAAATGTGAGCCTGTGGTGCAGTTCAGACTGGTGGATGGTCTCGGGCTGGAAAGGCGGCTTGTGGATATGTTTTGGGTCAGGGAACACTTCACCCGTGTAGGGCTTCACTGGGAGAACATGGCAGTGGGTGCTGGTGCTGCCTCAGTGCTGGCCATGCTGTGCACCAGGGAATCGAAGCACTTCACTCTTACTTTGCGCTGAGCTGTGGCTTCTCTAGGTGATGGTGCAGTACATGAGGACCCTTCTTTGGGCCTGATCCCACTCCAGCTTCCTGATAATGGGAAGCTTTCCCCACTCAGTCCAGGATGTGCCAGCCCCAGCTTGCACCTCTCTGTGGAACTCATAGTACCCGTGTTGCACAGACATGGCTCATGAGGCTTTAGTGGATGTTATTGTAGTCTATGGCTGTGTGGGGCATTGCGCAGAGATGGAGGAGGGATGGGTGATGGAGCTGGAAGTGCCCAGGCACCCTGGGAATGAGCCACCACAGTGGGAATAACGGATTCCTCATCTGCTCCCTCAGCCAGAACAGGCATAAAAGGGAAGTTTGAGCTATTGGCTTGGGATGCTTGTGCCTCGCCTCATTTCAGCACTGTGCTTTTGATCTCTGAAGGCTGGAGCTGAATATTTGAATGAGAACTACGTGGTTGCATTGAAATCCTAGACAAAATGCCTTTTGTGCCTCCCTGCATGTTTATTTGCGTAAGAGAGTGTTTTGCTGGAGAAACACAGAAAGGAGCTCGAGGGAGAGGAGCGAAGGTGGGGGGGAGCACTGGGGAACTCGAAGTACAAATCCAGGACACTTAAGAGCCTCTTATTGTCAGTGGCAAGACAGCGACATCAGAGGCAGCTCTGCCAATTGTCTGAGAGAAATTGCTTTGTTTGTTGGTATCTCGCTGGTTAAGTTTCTGGGTTATATGTACAGGAGAAATGCAGAAATACATCTATATGCGTATGTACGTGTCTCTGTATCCGTAGTCATCGCCCATAGATGACCTTGCATGAGATATTATCAGCCTGCATGGTGCTGCTGAGCTGGATGCTTGCATTGTAGGTGTGGGGAGTAACCACCTCTCAGTCCTGCTGTGAAGCCACCAAGGTGCTGGCTGCCATGGCAGGATGGGGCTGGCAGTGCGTGCCCCCCTGAAAGAATGGTTTCACTCTCTCCATTGGGAAGAGCCTTTGCTGACAGGTCATGCATTGCTAAAGAAAGCTGCTTTCCCTAGAGGAGGAAACTGCTGCTGGTGCCTTCGGGAGAGGTGAAGGTGAGGGAGGTGTGACAGATAGCAGCCCTGCTCCTCTGCTCTACTTGGAGGGGAGGTGGCAGGCTGGGGATGCGAAGGCACCCTGATGGAAAGGTGCACTGGTGGCGTTTGGGTGGTGGTGGAGAGGCAATTGCTCAGCTCTCCCCTCCCTGCCAGTGCCCAGCTCTGTGCCAGTCCCATGTGAGGATGCAGGAGGAGGGCAGCAGGGTCATGCTGGCTGGGTGCTGTGTGCTGCCTCCAGCAGCCCAGATCAAAGGGACCTCAGCCAGCAACATCACTAGTAGCCATTAATACCCAGCCCTGGAGCAGGGAGATTTACCCAAGGGACCCATTTCCTTTCCTGAACACAAAAAGCCCCAGACTGTGTCAACTTGACATTCAGGAAACTTTAATACCTTTGTATTCATTTAACAGTTTAGGCAATTGCAATGCTATTTTTGTTAGTTTTTTGATTCATTCTGACTTTGTCCTTATATACTCTTTGTTCTTTAAAGCCATTTCATGATGGTGTTTATTACCTGTGCTGGATCTGTGGGAGGGTGGGAGAAGGAGGAGGGATACCCTGGCTGTACCCCTGTGCTGGAGCCTTTGGTAGCTCTGGTGAAACCATCTGGTCTCAACACATCAAGGCAATAGAATTGTATGGTCATTTAGGTTAGAAAAAGACCCTTAAGATCCAGCCCAACCCTTAACCTTGCACTGCCAAGTCCACCACTAAATTGTGTCCCTAAGTGCCACATCATCTCGATGTCTGAAGTATCTCCAGGAAGGGTGATTCCATCACTGCCCTGGGCAGCCTGTTGTCAGACACTGGAACCTGCCTGAGCCTTCTCTTCCCCAGACTGAACCCCCCAGGTCCCTCAGCTGTTCCCCATCACACTGTGCTCCAGGCCTTGCACAGCTCCATTGCCCTTCTCTGGCCCCGCTCCAGCACCTCAGTGTCTCTCTTGGAGTGAGGGTCTCAACCTGATGCATGGGTGCTTGGGGTGCAGCCTCGCCAGTGCTCAGGGTGATGGATGGTCACTGTCCTGCTGGCCACAGTACTGCAGAAGCTGCTGCTTGTTCTGGTGGTGGTTGAGTAATGCCCTTCAGCAGCACTGGGAGAGCTTGCAGACATGCCTGAGTTTGAGCAGAAAAGCACCAAAAAGAAACCGTCGCAGGGTTTCACTGCGCTGTGTTCTCCATGACGTAATTGCCATTTTCCTTTAGGAAGAGAACTTTGGTTGGAAAGTTCCTTGACTTCTGAGGAACTGTGGAAAACCCTTAGACATGTCCAGATGTAAAGTGAGACGTTGCTGTGCTTCTCCACGCTTTAGATTCACAGCATTTAACAGAACACATTTTCTTCTATTAAGCTAATTCTTTCTAAATTGTCAAAAATATGGGGAAAAGTTATTACAGTAATGGTAATGTGCTTTCACAGCCTTGGCTTTTACTACAGCTAATGGTGCTCTTTCATTCCTCCTGCTCTCTCAGCTATCTCCACTTCACTCAGACCCCCCATACGTGCCCTCCCTGTACCCAAACTCACACCCTAACCCTGTTATGGACTGAAGTCACCAAGTCTTGCTTGTGCTTCCCCTACGTGTGGTTTTCCAGAGAGATGAGCTCAAGTTGAAGCTGTACCTGCCTTCAGCCTTGTGCCTTTGCACTGGGGCTCCCTATAGCATCCATACCCCACAGCCTTGGGCACTGGCCTACCTAGGTCTAAACCATCAGGCTTCTCATTGTGGCCTGTCTCCCTGTGGGGTGCCACCCCACTGCCCCAACTGATTCTGTCAAGGCCAGGAGCAGTTTGCAGCCTCCCTTCCCTCTGCCCAGTGTGATTCCATCTCACCCTGCACACATGAGCCTCAGCAAGGCGCGGAGCTGGGGACAGATATCAAGAGCTGTTTCAGCTTACATAAACGGATCCATTTTCATTCTCCTGCTTGTCTGCTTCAGTCAAAATACAATGCCACAGCTACCGATGCTTGGTGTCATAGCAGACCACAGTGAGCTGATGCATGTGCTGCTGTGGTAGGTGCTCCATCTCCCTGTACCGCAGCTGTCCTGAGCCCACACCGCAGCCCCTGGCGCTGCCTTTACCCCTGGCCCCTGGGAGCCCGCAGCATGCCCTGCTCTGAATCATGTCTCCCACTGAATGGTAGCTCCTTGTGGGCTCTGCAGCTCCCAGGCTGCAAACCACAGCCCCGCTGGGCTCATCTTCCAGCTGAGGAGCTGCTGCCTGGTGCCTCTGCATGCTCAATGTGAACAGGAGCATCCCCTTGTGCTTTCTGCATCCCAGCTGAACCCACAACAGGAGCAGGCAGTTCCAGCCCCATGGGGATCCTAGGGTAGTGGTTGGTCATGTTGCTGAGCAATTTCTGTTCGGTAGGCACATGTGTGCACATAGACACGCACATACTGCAGTGCCCTTGAGGTGTCTGGCAACTGGCGTCTTCATCTTCATTATTTAGAGGCTGCAAAGAGCATCTCTGTTTGCCTGTCCCTTCATGGGATGCTGGGGATGGCTGTGTGGCTAGGAATGGTAGGGATGAAGAGATAGTTCCTGAGGCAGAGAGGGGCAGTTGTGGCTTGTGTGCTCAACCTACTGATTGGACCACCTTAGCCAGGGCAGGGTGATGGCCATGGAGCTGGCCCTGAGAGTCCTTAGAGATGTGATGTGAGGAGATGAGCATGTAGGGGCCTGTGCTCTCCACCACACCTCCACCCATTCCTTGGCAAGTGGGCACCCTTCCTGTTGAACTGGAGCCTCTGCTTTGGGGTCAGTTGGCTTTCCTCTGCCGCTGCGTTAGGTGGCAGAGATGCTCTGCATGGCATGGAGCTCTGTGTGCGTGTCAAGCCTGGTCTGTGCGCAGCTGCTTGGGTCTGGCAGTAGGCTCACAGACGCTTTGGGTGAGCCTCTGCTGTTGTATTTTTTTCCTTCTACTTCTCCCTTAAAAGTCGTTGTTACATCCCCTTTGGAAATGTGGGAGCTGTGGAGATAAGTGCCTGCCCTGACTGATAGCAGGCCGGAGGGTGCCTTTGTCAGGGAGGTGGATGTGGATGGTGTACCCTCCAGCAGCCTTGCTCCATGATCATGCGCCATCATGGATGAGGTGTCATGTCTTTGTTCAATACCTGCAAATTGCTCATTACAGAGGCTCCTGCTCCATGAGCAGGGCCTGGGCACAGACAATATGAGTCCTGAAACCTCAATGCACGGAGCAATTTCCATCAGAGGCTTTCACACCTTTTCTTTCTCCTCTCTTTTCTCCCTCTCATTTCTCCTCTCTTAGAAAGACATGGAAACGGGTCTCCTGAGCTTTGATTGTGAGCTCAGCACCATCCCTGGTGAGGGCAGAGCAGATGATGGGCTGTGGAGCTGTGGCACAGCGGCAGTGGAGCCACGAAACCCTTCCCATCACGAGCCGGATGGAGGCAGAGGGCATCAGCCATCTCCCATCCCATCTCCCTGAAATGTCACTTGCTTTTAAATGCACTGGTAGTTTAAAATAAGAATAACCTGCTCCAGGGCTTCTTAAAGCGTGGAATTAAATATGGTTCTGGTCTCTAGGCAGAGCCTGACTCTTCAATTCTGAATCTGCTCAGCCAAGCGAAATATTGCAGGGGGGAAAGAAATCAATATTTCTCAGGCCCAGCACAGAGAGGAAGCTGTCTGTGTGTGGCTGCAGGCGTGCAAGTGCTGATGTGCACACACAGGGTGGCAGTGTGCGAGTGGCATGCGTGAGCACAGCACATGAGAGCACCAAGAGAGATGGGATGGGGTGGTTGGGGTGCCACGGCTGTGAGTGCTGCTCTGGGAGAGTCCATCGCACTTGGTTGTATGGCTGGGGACACAGCTGGGTTTCTGTCCTTGTGGTTCTCAGCACAGCCTTTCAGATAAGGAAATACAGCATTCTTGGTGTCTTGTCATGTAGTTTAGTGGTCAGCAAATGGCTGTGAGCAGATGCTTTGTAGCTCTCCTGGTTTCCGGTGCGTGGAGCTGAGCTGCACAGGAGATGGGACTGATGATGTTTTCTAGCTGAGAAGACTTTGCCCCATGACCCACAGGCCCTATTATTTGGGGATTGTCAGTGTTTCACATGATAGATGGGGGCTCTCACTGTCATGTGTGTGTCATCTGTCACATGGAGTTGTTTCTATGTGGTGACAGGACCCCCATTCCAAGGACTGCTCTGGATGCCCTGTGTGCTATGTTGCATGGTGCATAGCAGTGTACCCTGTGCATGGCTGCCTCCTGCCCAGATGGTGTGGCCTGGATGGGGAATAGCTCCCGGTATCACCATCACTGAAGATTCCCACCCTTCCCTGCAATAAAGGGCTCAGGCTTTAGATAGGGACTACAGTTCAGGGGAAGATTAAGTTGATTTTGCCAGGTTTACGTTCTCCAGGTGGTTTGTGTCCAACCTCTCTCTGCCCTCTCGCTGCCTCACAGAGTCCAAATGTTCTCTGCCCCTGTGTCCCCTCTATAGTGTATGGTGGTGGGAGGAGGGAGCTGTGTTGGGATCAGGAGCAGAGGAGGACCTCCATCTGCAGCAGAGAGGAGAAGGGCAAGTGTTACTGACCTGCTCTGGCATCTGACCAAACCATAGACACTCACCCCTCCCAAAAAGCCTCTCTCATAGCTTAATTTCTTAATTGCTGTCTGTGATCAGGATGTCAGCTCTGGCTCTCCTCCAGGATACCTCGCATCCAGCAGCCCAGGGCTCTCCATCACCTTGCTTGGTCACTACTTTCAACTCACTCATTTGGAGAATCTCCCATCTCCATGCAACGCCACCTCTGCTGCCCATGTCCAGTGTTGAGAGAGCTCAAGATGCTGAGGAGTGCCAGCACTTGGAGCAGATCAGAGCCTCAAGTGCCTGGTGCTGGGTTCAGCATGGAGAGCTGGAGGTGAGGCTCTGGGGAGGGACCCAAAGGAGAGCTCTGTGGGGTCTGGCACTGGGCTGATGGGAATTCCTGGTGGCTCCGGCCATCCGGATCAGGCAGTGCTGGGAAGACATGCAGCAGGAGCGTACGCGCTGCAGCACAGTGAGGCTCTATATCTCAATAAGCAGCACTCAAAGGCAGACCTGAAAATAAATATTTGAAGAGGAAATAGTACTCACTTCTGTTGTCTCTTCTCCTTTCCTCTCTCTCTTTCTCCCCCCTTCTCCTGTCTTTTACGTCTGACTGAACATGAGAGTTCATTGTTAAAGGGGTTTTGTTTTCTTGTATTTTTTCCCTTTCTCTGCCCTCTCAGGGAAGAAACTACAGGAGCTGCACTATTAGCAATTCAGCCCTGTACAGCAGCAAGGGCTGCCTTCACACCGGGCTTGTCCATGCTCAGGATGCTGGTGCTTGTTTTTCTTCTCTGTTGCTTGGTTTGCTATGACAAAACACAACTAGATGGCTGTTTCTTCTGCAGGGAGCAGAGAGATGATGGGATCAAGCTGTCTGAAAATAAATCTGTAAGTGTGCTTCAGCCCAGCCCTGCATTCCTCATTCTTGGTAGCTTTGGCTTTGTGCAGGGCAGAGTGAGCAGGTCAGCGGTGCCATGAATGATACTGGTTCCTGTTGGCTTTGGTGGGAAAGGTTAAAACTGGGCAAGGAGGAAGCATCTGGTCTTGTGTCTTACTGGAGAAAGGAGTAAAGGACCATTAAGCAGCAGGTGGATGTGAAGCTCAGGGCCCATGGCACTGCGTGTGCTCCAAGTCAGAGGAGAGGTTATGGAAGCAGTGGCTTTTCACACAAGTGGGGAAATCAGCCTCTCACCTGGCACTGGCTGCTGTCTGGGTACCCAAAGGCAGGTGAGCCCTGCACAGGAACGGTGCACACCCCATGGATGGGGCTGTCAGCGAGGTCCTCCACAGACAAGAGCTGGTGAAAGTAGGGGCATTGTGTGCAGGAGTTGGTCCTGGAGTAGAGAAGTGAGTGCAGTCAGCCCACGGGCTGTATGATCTGCATCGGAGGATCCGTGGGCTGGGAAAGGAGCATTGGCATCATCTAGAGCCCTCCTCCGAGCACGAAGGGAAGTGTTAGGAGAAATCTAATATAAAAGTAGAGGTGAAGAGTGGTAGTGAGAAGGCAATGAGGAAGAGAAGGGAAGGGAAAGACTCCAAGGAGGAAGTGGGACTGAGAAACACAGAGGTGTTTAAGGGTATCTGAGATGTCACAGGCAAAGGAAATAGTCCAGGGAAGATGTAACTTGGAGAGAAGACTTCTTGCTTGGCTGCGAATGTTTGCTGAGCTTCTCTGCTATATTTAGCAGGCTCTGTGCCCTTTGGAGAACTCTCCCTGCAGATGGCAGAGGAGCAGCTTGCCAAATGGTGGATGCCATGCTGCATCGGAATGGGGTGCCCGGTGTTCAGGGGGAGAAGTTTAAATGTGGGCTTTGCCCTTTGAGCAGCGAAGCCAAGCATCTTACTTTGCTGCCTAGTGGATGGGGCTGGCAGATGGCTAAATATTTGCTTGTAAATTAGCAATGGAAAGCACACGGTGTAAAGACCTACATTGAAGAAACACAGGGCCTGGGTTGGACTCTTCCTCCTGCAGAGGGTGGTCTCTACAGGGCATGGTTGGGTAGATCCATTACGGGAGCAGGACAGGTTGATCTGCAAGCAAATGAACACGGGCACTGCATTGCCATCTCTCCCCTGTTCGCTGCCACACTCGTGGGCCATTACTTAAGTGTGTGCAGCCTCTGGCTGTGTTTACTTTAAACCAATATGCAGAGAAACAAGACTTTTCTCTCTAGGAAGAAAACCCCACAGCTGGTTCTGTATCTGTGCAGTATCTCACTGAATGGAATATGACTGGAATTAAATTTCCAGGCACTAATGTAATATAAGTACTCATAATTTGTGTGTGTGAATGTGTGGGGATACGCAACGTAGCAGTCCCGTGCTGTGCAGCCCTGAGCAGCATCCTACACAGTCCTGCCTGCGAAACGGCTTCGTGGCTCACTTGGGGTATCTCCGCATCACACCCAATCTGAGGCTCTGTGCCGGGGTGGGAAGTGGGGAGGGGAAAGCCTGAGGTACGCTGCAAGATTTTGTCTGAGGGGAATGGGGCCCACAGGGATATCCACTGCGCATCTCACCAATGTTAATGCTGCCTTCTGTGAGTCCTCCCAAGTCATGGGGCTGCCCAGCTCCCTGCTCTCCACCCCAGAGGCATAACTTACTTTAAAAACAAGTAAATATTTAACTACTGGCTTCCTTTTGCTTGCATCTGAAAACACTAGGCTCTGATTCCATGTTCTCCAGTGTTCCTGTGCAGACAGGAGTGCTGGCCCCTCTCCTCTCCCCTTGGCTCCTAATGAAAGCCAAGCTTCCCGCATCTTAACTTGACTCCAGAGGCTGTGGCTCTGAGAAGCTCTACCTCTGTAATACTGGCAATAAAATCATAAGAGCTGGCTACGCTGCTGTAAGACTTTTATTGCTGTGTGAAGAGGAACAGTGGATCCTCCCTCCCTTCTCCCCATCCCTGCAGCTCCCAGCTCTTGCTCTGCTCCCTCTCCAGGCATCTGGGCCTTTGTGCCAGGCAGCATCCCATTTCCCTCTGCTGCACTTGATCCCCCTCCTCATCCTGCTTCCCTGGGCCTGCTCTGCCACCGCTCTTCCTTTGTCCAGCTTCGGTAGCTCTGCTGCTGCCCTTGTCCTCACTGATGCTGCTCGGCTGCACGTCAGCTCTGTTTGCGTGCATGTCCGCAATGAGAAGAGCTGGAATAGCTCCCTGCGTGGTTAGGCCATCCCTGCATTTTGCCTTTCATGGTGACTAGGAGCATCGTCTGCCTTCCCACACCATCCCCAACCGTATTTATAGATCGCAGCGGCATTATCCGTGTAGATGCAGATTGTGCATGATGGTTTTCTATAAATACAAATGCTCTGTAATTATCGTTAAAACTATTTAGCCCAATTCAAAGGTAGATTAAATAATGAATGTGTGTGATATGCCTGCCGACATCAACAAATGGAAAGAGGCATCTCTGGATGCATATCTGGAGGATTCCCTGGTGAAGAAGTTGGGGGAGGAGAGCAGGAGGGAGCTGAGCAGTTGTATTGCTGTAAATGCCTCTTTCAGATAGGTTCAGGTGGTGTGGTGTTGATTGATGGCTGAACTTGGGACCAGGAAGATAGGTGGTCCAGGAGACACCATACCAAGGGATGGACAAGGAGGATAGGCACATGCAGAAGCCACTTGGTATTCACAGCTACCTATTGCTGTGCATCTTTTCCCTCTGCTTCCACTGCTCTGCAGGAGCAGTAATTTCAGGCTAGGCTGCCGATGGAGAGCAATGGAAGATGTATGATAAGGCTCCCAAAAGCCCCTCAGCCCCTTGTTTGGTATGGCAACTGATCTTCTCTGAGGTCATGCATATCCCAGTGCGTTTCCTTTCCTGCTGGTCTCTCCCTGGCCATGAACTGGTGCACAGCAGAGCCCTTTAGGGACACTGGCTCTGTCCCCTGCTCCAGCGCTCCCTATGAGAAAGGAAGAGGGGACCTTTAGCAACTAGCAACATGAGCCCAGGGATAGACCCTTGGTGGGTCCTTGCTGAGCACGACATGGCATGTTGGTGTGGTGCTGTAAGGGGACCATGCACTCTGTGTGCCCCAGGAGGGCAGTTTGCAAAGCCAGTGGAAGGATGAGGTAGACGTCATCACTACTTTTAACTTGGGATCCTCCATGTTGGAACAAGTCTGGAGGAGGCCACGAGGATGATCATGGGACTGGAGCACCTCCCGTGTGAAGATAGGATGAGAAAGTTGGGGCTGTTCAGCCTGG
>JAOEHY010035291.1:26041-38603 GCA_025447955.1 Psilopsiagon aurifrons | reverse complement strand
TTCAAGGCCAGGTTGGACACAGGGGCTTGGAGCACCCTGCTCCAGTGGAAGGTGTCCCTGCCCGTGGCAGGGGTTGGCACTGGATGAGCTTTGAGGTCCCTTCCAATACAAACCAGTCTGGGATTCTACTAACTTAAACTGGAATCTGTTTGACATTAAGGTGAAACTCTACTTGTTGTGCCTCCTCTTGTCTCACCTTTCTCATTGTTGCTCTGTAACATCCCTCCCTATAGTACCCAGACACCACAGTTCTGTTGCAGTTACAGGAATTACACCCTGGTCCACCTGATGTGCTGTAACTTTAATGTACAATTCAGAACATGCCAATTAAATATTAAGACAGTTTCACATTACTGCTACAACTGTTTTGTACTTTTGCTATCTCAACTCAGCTGGATAAATCTGGGTGTTTCTTCTAAAATAAAATGATACAGAATGGCCATTGCACCTTGAGGTAACAAATACAGGCAATTGCTAAGCTAACTTCGGAATAAGCCACAGATTAGTTTGGAAAAATTAGACCTGACAGATTACTGGGTACATTTCAAACCAAATTTCTGTTGAACAGATAATTTGTATCTATACCACATTTGTCATAAAAAATGCTCATTTTTATAAATATATCTTAAGATTATTTTTTTGTTGATTACAATGTAAAAAAGAAGGAATAGCTGTGTATGGACAATGATAAAGTAGCCTGTTGATAATAAATATTTGTCAGGTCTTGTCACATCTGTACACATTCCAATGTTACTGAAGAGACACCACACTGATAAAAAAAAAACAACCTCGGAAAAATCAATGGATTTTGAGCTAAAGCAGTTGCTAAACACACAGAAAACATCTTTATCCAACAGCCAGAGCACTGTGAAAATTCCCAAGCCTTGCATTGGTACAGCTAAGGAAAATTTAATCTTCCCAAATACTCATCAGGGCACTCCATCCTGCAGACCTGACAGCTCCACTTATAATTAATTATACAATTTCGATGGGAATATCGACTAAACAAAGCTATAAATCATAGAAAAAGTCAATAGGCATGGACACATTCAATCATGTCCCGACCAATGATTACTACTCTTAAAATACAATAATTATTTTCAGGAGCCAGCTTGAATTAAATTTCTGTCAGGCTGGTACAAGACCGGCGGTTGATGAAGGATGCGATGGATTTTTTGGGTTGAATTCGGCACAGACACATTTATCCTTTTAGATAGGTAGTTTGTTTTTAGTGATCATGGTGCTGCGTGTTTAACTGGACCATGAAGATTAGATTATCTCCAATGGCTCATTATATCGTTTATCTTTTCCTTCCATGTTTGATCTGGAAGATTTCCCACTTCTTGATGCATGAATGAAATGACTGCTGATTTTGAAATGGAACGTGCTTAAGTGAGATTCTGCCTATGCCTTCCCACACCACATCCGGGTATGGAAAGGCAACCGCAGTCATTGGAAACACCACCAGGATGTGGGAAATGGCAGCAGCAGGAATAGCTTTGCTCCCGGTACACTTCTGCTTCAGAAGTGTACCGGGAAAGTAGAAAAATGACATATTTGATTGTTTAAAAAAAGCTAAAAAATTATTATAAGCACCCATGTAGGGGAAAATCTGGAACCGGGATGGGATTAGTATGGAAACTAAGGAATTGGGATTAGTGCTGTTACTTTGAATTAAGTATCACCTAAACTGCAAAACATAAGTAAAAGAAATGTTCCGTATTTCCAAAGGATTCATCTACCTTGTAAATTTAACACACCAAACCCAAACCAAGCTATCTCATAGTAACTGTGTTTTGAGGATGTGCTGCCTGCAGACACACATGCCCACACAACAGACATGCTGTGAGAAAGGACAGCATCCAACGAGCAGGATGGATGTCAACAGACGGCTCCGACACAGAGTTTTCTGAAGGTTTTCTTTGTCTAGTGCAGAATGCTCCATTCGTATAGCTCAGGATATTCAACAGACCAATGTCATTGGCTCACACACAAGATCCGGAACATGCTAGCATAGCTCTGCTGACGACAGCGAAGCTGGTCCAATTTTCCTAAGCAAAGGGTCTGGCCCATGACGTCTGCAATAAGGCTCCCACACGCAATGTGCACATTCCTGATGTTTATCAGTGCATAACTGTAACTGTTCATTTTTGGCTTGGGCTTTTTTTTTTTTGATGGTTAGTGTTGTTCCTTTAGACACATAACCCCTAGAAACCTCAGATGAAATTGAGAAAGCTGCAAGCAGTGACACAGAGACCTTCCAGAATGAAGGGGTTACATTTTGAAATAAAATCACCTTAAAGAAGATACAAAGCCATTCTCCACAGAGAAATCACAGTCCTCATTACAGCTCAGAACATCAGTGTTCCTGTCTGCCTTCTCCTCATAGGAAGCCCTATATGGCTGCCTAACCAGTGCCGGTTGGCTGCAGGCTTTGAGCTTTCTATTGTACACTCAGCAGACCCAGGTATTTTCAGAAAAGTTTGGCATTAAGGGCTTTCCCCAACTCCTCCTGGTGCACAAGGAAGAGCTAGGAATGAAACAGGATGCTTGAAGAAATGCAGACCAGAGAACAGAGAAGAAAAACGTATTGTCATGTGCATTTAATTTACATTTTTTTCTATGAAAAAGCAAGTGAAGAGATGCCAAAGTTAAGAAGCTGTATGCAAGATAACTGGCTATGTGAGGAGCAGTTACTGTGTCAGATGAATTACCTCCTCTCTTTCCGTAGACAAGAGGGCTGATGAGAAGAAAGGGCTGGGCACAGAAACACAATCTTTATGGGATCCAACTTGTTAATTCGAAAGTGTTTAGCAATGAACTTACCGCAGTGCCGTTGTTATCTCTAAATACATCTTGATTAAAATAGTCAAAGAGCTTCTTTTCTAATTGTAGCATGACCTGAAAAAACACAGAGAAGAAAGGTCAGTGAAGCTCCTGGACTCAGCTCCCCAGTGCACAGATGCTGCAACGACCTGTTCAGAGACATGCGACCCTTGAAGACCACGTGGAAACTCCCCATATCTAAAGCTCCCTGTCAGCCTGAGCGACTGGCAATCACTTACAGAGGTCCAATTAACCAAGCATTAGGTGGACAACCCAGATCCCTCCCCTCCTGTTAAATTGTCAGCTGCAAACAACTGTATTCCTGCTCTGTGGAGCAGGAAGGAGCGCTGTGTACCCAGGGGACAGAGGGCATTCCACTGTTTACCTTCCGGTCATTATCAGATTCCCGAAATATGAGCTTGACCACTTCATTGGTGTCAGCCGCCCGCACGGTCTGCATCGTGGCCTTCGCACACAGCGTCTAACGGACAGCAGAGGGACAGAGGGAAATGCTTTATATGCAACGTAAGGCCACATTTAACTCAACTGTATCAAACTCTGCATCTTCAGTGCACACCTGAGAACAGCATTTGCTGCAGGTCAAAGTACAAAGCATTGCTCATTTAAGTCACTTCCCCTCATGGCAGATTTAAAACTGTTTATTACCATTTGGACAGAAACAGGCAATATTAAGAAAATATCAATCAGATAAGGCAAATACCTATTTAAGTGACTACCATGCACCCAGGTTCTTTCACAGGTCTGACGCTGTATCACACATTCGGTGCAAACATCCTCAAAGGCCACTTCCTACACTAATGACTCCACAGCCCTGCTGGTTTCTGTGCCATGCTCTTAAAAGCTGATAACTACATAGGCATGACAGCTCTGCAGTTTGGCTCCTGACTGCAAACACTTTCGTCTTGTCAATTCATGTTCCAAGTATAATTTTGAAGTCCAAGCAATGCTCATGCAACCTGATTGTAAGTTTCAGAGTTTACTCTGGAAAGCAAATTCCCCATGCATTATCCTTTTAAATAAGAGGCACAACACGTCTCTAGGTACCACAGAATCATAGAACCACAGACTGGTTTGTGTTGGAAGGGATCTTAAAGCTCATCCAGTTCCAATCCCTTGCCACAGGCAGGGACACCTTCCAGTAGAGCAAGTTGCTCCAAGCCTCATCCAACCTGGCCTTGAACACTGCCAGGGATGGGAACATTCCAGGGATGGGATGAGGATCAGGTGCCTGAAACTTATCACCAATCGCCACTTCACCAGGCACAGGCGTCTGAACGTCCAAGGAAGTGCCAGGCCCCAGCTCACTTGCCATTCACCTGACTGGGGCCCAGCTTCAGCGTTCATCAAAACTACCCCAAGGTAACACAGGACAAGTTGTTTGAAGGTCTTGCTCTGTTGCACTGTAACAGGAAAATCTGGAGCTTTCAGCAAAGCATTTGGGCATGTATTTAACTTAAAAACATACACTTTGGATTCACTGAACCTCTAATTCTAGTGAAGCTTTAAGTATGTTAAGTGCTTGAAATACAGAAATGGACTACATCTGAACTGAGGGGCAGGCAGGCTTCACCAAGTGCTTGGGCAAAGCTAGTGGATGGTAACTCTGCCCCAGCCCATCCGCCTCGTGTTGGCAACCACAAGGAAGGGGAACTGAAGAAACTTTGGTGTTACTCAAAGGCAGGGAGGAAGCAGTGAAGATGAGTGCCCACACCCCGAGCCAGTTCAGCATCCTCTGCTACAGCCATGACATGAGCTGCTCACAGGATCTACCCACAGCCCTGGATGAGGACATTGCCAAAGACTATCCTGGGCAAAAGTTTATTTTGCTGAAGGTTCTTAATAAAAGCATAATAAAGAAAATAACCCAGTCAAGAGGAGCCTACAAGGTGACTTTTTTGCTCTGTCTGTTCCACTCCTTTTCATAATGGCTAGACAACAGATTTTCACTGTGCATAATATTCACATGTAAGTATATTCTGCAGTAACTGGGTAATAGAATTACACATCCTACTATATGCTTCTCTCACAAACAGGAATCTATATTTATATTGGGATTCATTATCAGAACTGCATGCCATGAAGCTGTGGTGTACTTCTCAGCTCCCCATCCTGAATCTATTCCAAGGGAAGAAATACATGCCAAACATGTATGGAAACAAAAATCCACCTGCTTGCAAGCATTTCCAATCTCAGCTGAAGTGACCAGTGCTACAACAGAACAATCTGTCAATGGACTTTTTGCCCCCATTTTCTAGAAAGACATCAAGGATGGATGCAGCTTGGAAGGTCTAGTGGAAGGTGTCCCTGCCCACGGCACGGGGCTGGAATTGCATGAGCCTTAAGGTCCTTTCCAAACCAAAGCAGTCTGTGATGCTATGATTACGAAACAATTATTGATAAAGGTCCCAGTGTGCTGCCCAGGACAAAGAGAAAGCAACAAGCCAAGCCACTGCATCTTTAAAGACAACTTCACAGAAAAATAAAATCTGAATCTGATGGGCTTTTTTCAAATTTGTGAACTGAAAGGGCACTGATTCTCCATCTCACTGAATAAACAACGTCCCTTCCTGATGGATATTTCTTGTTTCTTCCCCCACAAAAAGCAGTGCCATGTCTACAGATTACAAACATCTAACTCTGGTTTATCCTAGAAACCTTGACACGCTCACAGCACTGACGGGGACAAAGGTGTCTGTGAACTTGGTTTTCACTGAGGACAGGAGTGCTGGTGACACGGACACAGCATGGGCTGCCTTTGAGAACTTCACCCCTGCTGTGGGATCTGTAAGAAAGGCTTGGGAGGAGAGAGGTCAGGGGCTGGCAGGAGCTGAACCTGCCTCTGCCTGGGAGGAGGAGAGGCACACGGCCACCAGGGAAGTACACATCTCATACCACTTATCTGCACGTCAGGTACCACTTATTTCCAGCACATCCCTCACATCCTCCCCATCCTGCAGGATCCCTTTTTTCAGTTGCACACGTAATTGCCACCCTGCCATCTGTGTCGGTGCAGACCCGGTGAGGTAATCCACCAGCGAGCCATTTCCAAAGTGCACCCTCTGACGTGGGCCATTGAAATTCAAGGCACAGATGAGCTAATCGGGTCAAGCCCAAAAAAATAGCGCTTTGGGCTCATGTGTCACAAATCAGTCTGGTCGCCTTTAACCAGCGCACCAGATTAGAACAAGCATCCGAACAAACCAAAGCGGAAAACCGGCCGCTCTCCAAAGCTGGTTTCTAAAGCCCTAACAAATCGCTCCATCTTTCACTCATTTAAACTTTCCAAATGAGGGTCAATACGGTCCCCAAGCATCCAAATGCTAATGCGCTTAAGGGCGCTTAAGCAGCTTTCCAGAGTGAATGGGCCAAAGAAGGGCTCGAAAAGACAAGGCAGAGTTACTGTCACTGTCAAAAAGTCATTGTAGCCACCCCCAGAGCGGTTGCAATTCAAGAAATTCATGATTTCTGTCTTTTAAAGGCATCTGCTTGAGAAAGTTTCTTTTTCTGAGCTGCTTTATCTTACAACTTCAGGCCCGCTCCCAAGAAAAAAACCCACGATCCACTCTTGAGAACCAATACAGAGAAAGGACCCACATACCTTATTGCTTTCAAATTTCACACGCACAAAAAGTTACCTTATTCACAGACAAAAAGTGATTGGGCAAAGGTTCATTTCTTATACAAGCTGGAGCACTCCTTTTTTCCTCCTTTCAATTTCTACAAAGTCGTAGTCACCCAAGCAGAAAACTTTGGGGAACATGTGCCCTTTGAGACAAGACTGCTCTTGAAGGGATTTTTTTGTCGCTGGTAAAGGGAATCAAAATGCTATAAAACCACACTTTTTTTTCTGGGTATTCCCCTCAAAGGTACCCTTTTATCAAGTCAGAAGAGGGGAAAACAGGCATCAAAACTCTACCTACATTATCTGCTTAAAAACATCTTTCATCTTTGGAAACAAGATTTGGTTAAAAAGTTTGCAGGAGAGCGGGATCTGGAGCTTAAGGAAAACTGGGTATTCAGCCTGTGCGTAGCAAACGCTGCCGGGTCTTACCCCCACTTTCATACACACTGCCCACAGGCAGAAGCTCCACAGTAGTTTTTAAATAATCCTTTGTAACAATGTATGTCATTGAATTATAAATCATAGCAAGAACTTTCCTGATAATTGCCTTTGAAGGCAACAGAAGTGTCCTATTCTGCAAAGCTGGGAGTGAAGGGTCTTTACACTGGCAAGAGACAAACCTGCAATTTCTTCTAATCTCTGCAATCCTCAGAAATTCAAAACCTTTTGATTTACAGCATAAATGTATTTACATCAAATGTATTTATGTCAGAATACAGCTGCTTCCATAGATATACACCACAACAAAATGTTTTAGGCTGTTTCTGCAAACTTACAGTAAAAAGAGATAGATAAACGCATAGAACAATTGTGTTATACACATAAACCACTCACAATGTTCTACAGTATGTATTATAGGATTTCTTTTTCTCTCGTGTCTGTATGAAAGCCCCTGCAGGGCTGTGACCTGCTCTGCTGTCCCAGCCAGCAGCGCTCCTCTGCTGCAAACCACACCTCATGTTTCACTGGTTTTGCACTCCTGCTTTCTGAGCATCCCCTAGGCTCCCAAGTCCCGTCCCGACGTGTGCCTCTGCCCCTGCGTGTCTGTCACTGCAGAGCAAACTCTTCTGGGAGAGAAAGGGAAAAAAATCCACGCCCATACAGGCTCCAGCTTTCCTACTGCTGCCTCTCTTCATCCAGAGGATGCGCTTCCGAGTGACCCGAGCTCCTCCCTTGTGACTTCCCAGTACTTCAAATACTTCTTAAAAAGAAAAGAAAAAGGCACTTGCAATTTCCCAGAAGCCACATGGATTGCTTCATGTGTGCTGCTACACGTGCCAGCGCAGCAGTGCACAGGCTGGAGAACCTGACGTGAGCCAGCTGAAATAAGGGCCTGAACAGCCAGATCAGTTAAATGGAAGATACTTGGTTTCATTCCGGTTACATACACTGTGGATTCTGACAGGACAGAGAAGATGGAGGCACAGGTATCACCTGACAGTGAAATGCTGCTTCCGAAATGCTGCTCAAAACTCCGGATTAATCTGACACTTACTAAATGAGGATAACCAAACCTTTTTTAATTATCATCTGGACGCAAACTGTATTTGGAGCAACCAGCGAGGTAAAAGTCATGTCACTTTGGGAATAACAGGAACATCTCCTTGTTTAGGCTCCTCCTCACCTCTGAGGGGTTGATGCGATTTCCTCCACAGCAAGTGTAACTTCCTGAGTCAATGAAGTGTGTTTAGCTCCAGGATGGGTCACACTGTGCTTTTTAAACTGCCTGCCACCAAAATGGAGACCGATTTCAGCTCGTTCTACACAGGGTGCAGAGGCGTTCGGCCACAGAGCTGATGAGAACAAGTAGGAAATGACAGAGCGAATTCCCCAATGGAAAGCAGTCAAAACTATCTAATGAGAGAGTTGCTTTTACTTGAAAAAATATCCCTTACACTGTATATTAACTTGTGTTAACTTCACCTGTGTGTAAATAGCTATAAGGTCTCAGAGAAGTTACTATGCTTTTAATACTAATAAGCTTCCAGGAGCAGGAATTTAACTCAGCAGTGAGATAAATGTTAGCTGAATAAAGAACAAATATAACAAAGAATTAATGAGAAGCCACTTGAGTATCAAGATGCAAAACTGCTTTCTCTTTGAGTATTGCCAGAGGGGTGAACCCCCATCCAGGGCAGTAGGATGCTGGAGGCTGTGTGAGAGCAGATGGGAGCAGAGCACAGTTCAGCAATCCCACCTCGTGGTTCTCTGAGATATTTGACCATAACTAGGTGAAAAGGATTATTTAAATTTACAGGCTGCTGGACTCATATTCCATTTCAAAAGTGAATAAAGGAGCAAATGATGTGGAACCAGACAGGGAGTACATCGATGAGAAATGAGTAAGATATGGCAGAATGAAAAGGAGTTGAATCAGCGAGGATGAAAAATCACAGAAGGGGAAAATACAGTAAGGAAATTGTCCACGTTGCATCAGCAAGGCATCACCTGATAAACCATGTTCTAGTTGCACCATAACACTGTACAGATCATTCCAGTTAACATAGTGAATTTCCCACTCTCAACAGGTTCAAGTCAGACAAACAGAGTGAACTGTCACTTTTTCTCCCTTAAAGGTAAAGTTAACTCAGAGGGAGGGTATTCTTTCCCTATCTATGGGAAAGGATGGAAGAGTATTAACATCTCTCCCACTTTGGTGCAAACAGCTGAGGTTATCTGATAAGATGGAGGGCACACATCCGTCTCATGGTTGTGCTCAGACTTGGGAAGAGCACAGGCCTCTGCTGCTGGCAGCCTGGAACATACTCCTGCCTCATGCAGGTCACCTTCATGCTCAACAGCTGCAACTCCCTCTTTCTTTAAGGGACATTCATTTTGCCATTGCGCATCACAGGAATCAAACCAAAGTTTTGTACTTCTCCACATTTCTCATTTTGTGAGTAGAAGCAGCCAGTGTTTGCCTAAGGGCAGAGAGGCTTTAGGTAGATTTTAGGTAGGTAAGTGGTTTGATTTCTGAACTGCCCAACACTTCAGGTGTTTAAAGTCAGCTCCAATTTTCATTTTGGAGGACAAACATAATAGAAGACAAGGGCAAAAATACTACTGAACAGTGTAATGGGAGTGCGTCACCCAATGCATAGATTACACCCACTGTTGTAAGTCTACTTTGTGGAAGCCAAAGGGTCTCACTCTTCAGAAGCCAAGCCTTGATCCTAAACCCTGTCACGTCACTGATTTGGTACAAAACTCCTGTTAATTTAAGGGCAAACTCTGGAATTAACTCTTTTTGACAGTGCTAGATGGTGGAACAAAATGGTGCATGGGAGTGTCTGAGGCTTGCTCTTTGTCCCGAGTGAGATAATATGGAATTACTGCACTTATCACTGTGTAGTATCCGTGGTGGGCAGTGCACCCATCAGTGCCATGAGATGGCCAAGAACAGCACTGACAGACCCCAGTTATTGGGAACCCTGCAGTGTCCCATTCTGGAAGTGAGTCAAGAAGAGCCAAAGAATTTTGCTGGGTGTTGGCTTACATTCTCGGTACTTCACATTACTGCTCCCAGGTTTCTTCATTTCTTACAGCTGTAAGAGATGTAAGAGCTGGGCTTGTTCAGCCTGGAGAAGGCAAGGCTCTGGGGAGAACTCAGAGCAGCTTCCAATGCCTAAAGGGGCTACAAGAAACCTGGAGAGGGGCTCTGGACAAGGGCCTGTAGGGACAGGACAAGGGGAATGGCTTTAACTGCCAGAGGGGAGGTGGAGATGAGCTCTGAGGCAGAAGCTCTTCCCTGTGAGGGTGCTGAGGCGCTGGCACAGGGTGCCCAGAGAAGCTGTGGCTGCCCCATCCCTGGCAGGGTTCAGGGCCAGGTTGGACACAGGGGCTTGGAGCACTGCTCCAGTGGAAGGTGTCCCTGTCCGTGGCAGGGGTTGGAGCTGAAGGAGCTTTAAGGTCCCTTCCAACACAAACTATCCTGTCCTGTCCTAATCTTCAGAATTCCCTCCAGGACATGGCTTCCACTCTCTGGGTCCAAAGCTCAGCTGCTGACCAGCAACAAATTGCAGCACAGCACTCCAGCAAGTAGAGCGACAACAGCTGATCAGAGGGAGGAGGCCGGGAGGCACAGCAACTTCTCACTGCTGGCTGGGGACCTGGAGGGATTTAACCCTGCCACAAATGCCAACGCCTGGCTCATCTGACACCAGCGGGTGTTTGAGCACTGCTGGGAGAGGACAGGAAACTGCCAGGAATGTAGCTTCTGCCATCCTCTGCTTAGATGGATCAATGATCCTTCTGGAGAGCATGGGGGCCCTACTGGGCAAACAAACAGAAAGCCTATTCTACAGGTTTCTGAAACACAGGTGAACATTTTTAACTTGAAGCAAACCAGGATTCAAGCATGCTGAAAAATACAGAGAGCTTCCACTTATGCAGAGAGGGGGGAAAACTGCAAGTTCAAAAGTGTTAACGCAACATCATTTTAAAGCCAACAGCTGTGGACCACTTGGTGAAGTGCTATTCGTTTTGCTGTATCTTTAAGTGCTGTTAAATTCATTTGTCACTTGATCGAAAGCCAACAGGCTACAAATCTCCCAAGCCCCTCTTGCACTGAATAGTGACAGGAGTATTCTGTTCTGCCAGAAGAAAACGTTTGTGTGCGTCTCTGTCCGCAGTCATACATGCTACTTTAACTCATCTGCCTCCCCATTCTCTCCAGCCCAGGAGGACAAATTGCTCACTGTGGCTCCCTTTCAGAGGCAGCACAGCGCGCAAAGAATCATGACTGAGCAGAAACACAAGGAACAGGCACATAAAAATTCATCACTTTGGCCTCCTGACCCCTTGCCACTGGGTTTGGCAAACCCTGTCTCAAAAAGTAGCACCAAGGGAGAGCTAAGCAGACCGGCTGAGAGAAATTACGGACAAAAAATATCTTGGACACAGGAAAACCCCACCAGATGCTTCATTGTCTTTGCAGAGAAGTGGTGCTGAAAAAGGGGGTGATCCACCACATGGCATATTGGGTGGAATAAGTAGTGCCATTGTTTCAGAGCAGCTCTGTCACCTTACTGACTGCAATACAAAGAGGTGTAAAGCAAGATTTAATCCTGACTTTTTAGTCAGCAGATTAAAACCAATCATGCCAGATGTCCACAAGACTGTTTAACATACAGAAAGCTTTTTCATACTCTACAAAAAAGTGAAATCTGTAATAACTTCTTTATTTCCTCTAGAGAGGTCTTTCTCTCTCACTTTTAGTCAGAAAAAAGGGAGATGTTGTAATGGATTTTAAGATGTGCCATTAATTTTTACTTTTGCCTTTGCTCTTTTCCCTGTTGAGACAAAGCTAAACAAAGTAAATTCTTTCACCCCTCCAAACCAGACAGGTATGCCAAAGAGCTGCTGCTACGGAAAAGCTGTGATTTCAGAAAGAATTCATACCCATGAGACCAGAAGTGGATGTTACCAGCAGTATTCACAACAGCAGATAAAATTCCTCTCCATAAGACTGCATACAAGCAAGATATGGAAGTGTGGTTGTCAGCATGTTGGTAAGTGAGCATGCAGGCTGATAAATAAGCATACAGCTGTTTTTCCCCAGAAACAGAACTCATGCTTGGGTGTCTGTTGCAATGTTGCCTCTGCACACGTGGCCTATGCCCAGCCCAAGGTGTCCTGCATAGCCCTTAGGGTAACCCTTGTACACAACAGGAACCTCACAGAGGCCATGACTGCTGGTGCTGGTCCGGCAGCACGGTGGCACATGCTGGAGCTGCTCTGGCACTGGGACTGGGCACCTGGTGGGGCATCGGGAGCTGTGACCAGCTCTAAATCAAGAGTGCTCACAAGTGATGCTCTTCTTATTTACAAATAGCCACTTGGTGCTTTTATTTAGTCACCTGCCGAACTGTTGAACACTTGTATTGAACAACTGTGTGCTGCTTGCTTCTTTTTCTATTTATAAACAAATTAATCTCTACAAATATTGCCACAAAGACATAAATTCAATAATTATGGTACTTTTAAAACATGCCTGGAGAGGGGCTTGGGACAAGGGCTGTAGGGACAGGACAGGGGAATGGCTTTAACTGCCAGAGGGGAGACTGAGATGAGCTCTGAGGCAGAAGCTCTTCC
>JAOEHY010035291.1:0-17422 GCA_025447955.1 Psilopsiagon aurifrons | reverse complement strand
AACCCATTCCAGTGCCTCACCACCCTTACAGTAAAGAATTTCTTCCTCATATCCAATCTAAACTTCCCCTATTTAATTTTGAACAATTACCCCTTGTCCTATCACTACAGTCCCTAATGAAGAGTCCCTCCCCAGCATCCCTATAGCCCCTTTCAGGTATTGGAAGGCTGCTATGAGGTCTCCACGCAGCCTTCTCTTCTCCAATAAAGGTACATTTGTGATACATTATGTGGATCGGAAAATCAACATTTCCTTTAGCAATGCACAAAGTGACAGAATATGGTGGAGATCTGCATCCAACACAGATCTTCTAGAAGTTCTCCACTACCCCTGTGTGATTCTTCCTCAGGGAGACTCTTGTACCATTTGCACACCAGCACCCAAGCTGTATGACTCTGAGGACTCTCTAACTATACAACAGCTCAGATAGGGTGCCTGCAGTGATCAGGATTTGAATTAGGTGACACATCACTGAATGCCACAGTGAACTATTGTCTACACAAAGGTGTTTGGTGCCTTACTCTCATAAAAGGCCTACCACAAATGGGCTTTGTGTACTTGAGGCACTGCAATCTGCCCATTCTCTGTAAGTACTGCTCCATTTATCACCAGTCAGTGGTAAGGAGGTGCTAGTGAAAACTTTAAAGCAATTATAGGGGTTTTCTTCCACCAACACTAAATGTGGGCCGAAATCTAAATAAGGTTTTTCCTGCTTCCCAAAATAGAGCTCAGTTCCTCTTCCCTCACTCTTCAGAATAACTGTTTTCAGATGAAAATCTGTTAACCATTTAAAAAAATGCTTTGATTCAGCTGCACTTGTACCCAGAGATTCTGTGTATTCTGCTCAGCAGCTCCTGCTGTGTTTCTGACTCCAGCTCAAGAATAAAACTTGGCACTGCAACAGGAACTCCTGTGTATGGTACAGGGGCAGACAGGATCCTGTTCCTTCATTGTCAGATGGATACCAAGCTCTTCTCAATTTTTTGATTAGCAAACAAAATATCATCTTCTATTACTTGGTGGGTTTTTTGAAAAGACTCCTTCTAGGCTTCCTTAAGTTAAATTTTACAGACAGTTTAGTTAACTATTACTGACTTTCACTATGCACTACAGCACGACATTGAAATGTTCAAACTACACTTGCTTTCATAAAAATAATTTTCAAGTCAAGGCACTATGAATGGCTGGTTTTGTGTTTCTTCTCCTAGCTACTGTTTCTGCAATGCTGTGAGCCCTTACCCTGATTAAATCCATAGGTTGCTCTTCCTCAGAGACAAGCATGAAGTGAAGCGCTGCTGCCTGCATTCCCACTCAAAAGCTCCACATATCACAGGTATAAAGACCCTGGGCACTGTCAAAGTTTTGGCAAATAAATCTCAGGATCTGTTTCTTAATGCATCCACCGTCAAACAGAAATTAACCTGCAGCCCTATTAGCACTGTTATCCTGGAAGGTTGCAGTGGATACCTGCAGTGGGTATCTGGCATTAACTGAGCCATTCTTAAGACGATTTTTCTACGTGCATGGGAACGAAGTCTCAGCCCCTGAACCAGCCAGCCTGAGGAACACTGCAAGGTCTGCCTCCAGATCATGTTGGCTGCTTTGTCAGGAGCACTGCTCCTTGGGCTAGCAGGGATCTGCGAGCCCTTGATGCAAGAGTCACGCCCCCCAGGAGCTTCCTGCTCCCCCCCCCGGCCCGCAGGCCAGGCCGCCAGGTATCCCCGCGTTGAGAGGGAGCTGCTGCCCGGTGCCGCCTGTGCCCGGTGACGGGTGCCCGGTGTGCGCACATCCCGCGCTGCCGAGACGGGCGCCGCTGGTACCGCGTCTCCCGCGGCAGTCGGTGCCAGCCCGGCCCCCAGCTGCAAGCGCGGCCGCCAAGGCATCGGGCATGCGCTTCGAACACTCACAGCACCAGAGCCAAGCCCACACACCCCGTTATTAACTAGTTTAATGACGCTCGGCACTATTAGAAAGTGCCAGATAATTGTATTTAATTTGTGTACATTTTAATTATTACCCAAGCGGTGCCAAGGTTGATCAACGCAGCATCGTTTCTATTCTGCTCTTTAACCGTGTTTGTATTCATTTGCATCTGAAACAGGAGGAGCTGCGGAGCCCTGCTGCGGATGGAGTTCCTCTCAGTTTTTAAACACAGCCATCTCTCAGATGGAGACGCCTGCGGGACCCTCCGCCTGCTGATAACACTGTCATCTTGTCCCGGAGCCACAGATGAAAAGCAGGTTTATGACCACATGCTGCTAGACCCTCCCAGGCCCCAGAGGAGGCAGCCAGAGAACAATCCATTCACTCATCTCTCCCCTTATCTGTGATGGAAGTAGAAACAATTGCATCGTTTAATTTACTATTGCAACCAGGATATGGCTCATTGCCCCGTCGTTGTTTTGAAGATGGATTTAATTAACCTCCTATGAATCTTGCCAATAAGCGTGGCAGCAGCGTCAGTACGGGCCTGAGATGTCAAAAAATCAGCTGCAGGGCCGGGTAATGAGTGTTTCTCAAACCAGCTCTGCTGACAGCACTTAGGACTAGAGACTGGCCCCAGCATAAAGTAAGGAGCATACGAAGTTAATACGCTACTGCCTTTCTCTGGGAATCCAAGCTCAGGTTTGATTTAGACTACTGAGAAAAAGAGAGGTAATTGAATAATTCCTAATAGCCACATATATCTTTAATGCAGAAGCCATTTGTAATCACTGGAAAATAAATAATTGCAATTAACCACACTGTTAAGTAAATATCCAGTCCCTTGGGGAAGCAATCTGCATGCTTTTATAAGTCTGGCTACAATATGAAACTCATCACAATGTCTATGAGAGTAATTTATAATGAACGTTTAGCAGGTGCCTCGGATGTGTTGCTGCAATTTACATTCATTAATAAAACTGTCCTTATTGGAGCTGAAGTTGTATGCATTTTCATTTAATAAATCTCTGTTACATTTTCATTTCACCCAGATTTTGTTTCCAACATTTCCTAGAACCATTTTAGCTTGTTAGGAAAGTTAAAACCTTTACAAGACAAAGCTATTTACAATGAAGTATTTGAGAAGATAAAACCAATGAGGATCTTACACACATTTCTAACTGGAATGAACACATGAGCTGAAGCTTGTAAGCTATTAAATTAATTCATTTCATGATATGCAGGTTTATTTCAGAAACAAAGCAATGCCATTTTTCTTTTATAAGGTTGGCTTACTACCACTTTACTAAAGGAAGTAGGGAAACCTATCATACTTTTAAACCAGCTACCACTATGGAGCAAAAATACACATTAACTGAAGAACACAAGAAAGAAAGAACAATTCTCTTCATATGTGTAAAAAGGGGCTCTTTTGCACGATTTGCAGCACTATATTACCAGCTTTCCTTCCTAACTACTTACAGATTTAACAGGACATAATGAGGTTTCCGCAGCCCTGGTTCAGTTACCATTTAGTCAAGCTTTAATGAATTTGCTGCTTTTGTAAGAAGGGGTCTGCTTGCAGCATTTGCAAACCTGTGCCTCCTCCTTTGTCCAGCTCTAAAAGCTACAGGATCTTAAGAGCACTCCGAGGATGACCAAGTGCTCTTGAACTGTGCTAAACAGAACAATCTTCCAAAGATACAGAACATGATTTAAAAATACTTCAGTGCTTCAGCTGCTGTGTTATCCTGTCACAGAGCAGAGGGTTCACTTCTGTGCTGACGAACTTGGCAGGACCTACAAGAGCTTGCCCCACTGCTCAGATCTTAAATGTGTATGCACAGACATCTGCACATCGCCTAGAAAAAGACCGTGTCTGGTTTGGTTCTGGTCAAGGAGGTAGAATTGCATATGCCCATGATTATATATACTCCCTTTTTAATGCTATGTCAGTATTTAACTAAATTAATATTTAATACAACTAAACATTACTGATTTCTGCTGAATGCTCACTAGTCAAAAGTAAAGAAAGTCAGAAGTTTTAAAACAGCAGTATGCAATTCTGCCATGCACTTTGATGCATTCAAACCATCTTCTGCAAGTAATAGACAACAAGATGGCAAGATGGTTAGTGCTGATACCAGTACTGCAAGAAGACAGCAAGAGCCTCATCCTGCCAGATAACCCGTTTTTCTTGAAGGAAGCACACCTATGAAGGTGAGAAGGGAATCACCTCTCCATGTCCACCCACAGCCTGACCATCTCACTGCGAACCAGGTTTCCAAATCAAAGCTTATTGCCTACGTAGTTGTTCACCTTTTTGATGACAACCACAGATGGTTCGTTTGCTGTCTGGAGTTTGCAAAGAACCCGGTTACTGCAGGAAACACAGGACTCTAATAAAACATGCTCGCCTTAAAATATTTTCTCACATTTGGGTGAGATCTAAATCAAATCCTTAGACAGAAAAGCTGATCATCAGCTTTTTTAGTTTTTGAACAAAGGCTGTTTGCTCAAGAGACAGTGAGATGTCCCCCAGGAGGAGGCCCTGTTTTGTAGATGAAGACATCACAGCACTAACAGGGAATGCTCCTTCACCTTTTGCCAGCAGAAGCCCACTTGATAAAAAGATACGATGCCACCACTGTCTTTTCAAAATGAAGCCCATATTGTGCCAAGACTGTACGATCAAATGAAAATGATGCAATTCACTGTAGCATCAATATGGCAGGAGCTAACAAGTCATGCTAGAATGAAGCTACTCTCTCACTAGGTAATATACAGTCAAATGGTCAGAGGTGGCAGGGAGGCACAACGCAAGTGAATGATGCAGCTACATATGCAACCTCTTCACGAGTAGTTATTACCTTTTAAAAAACCATTTAATCAGCAATTCCAGTTATGGCTTATCAAACGGCTGCTTGGCAGAGGTCTGGAAAGGAAATACCTTGCTTGAACATAACCCACTGAGTAGACAGGGTAGTGGATAAGCACAAATTCCTAGCTTTACGATGAGGTTTTTGCTTCATATTTTGTAACTAGAGCTTGAAGGCTTTTCACAGGCCAAAATGACTGGAAACCCAAAACAGCATTTCTGTTGCAACCTCTATAAATCTTCTATTTATCCCTCTGCAGCTTAGCAAGTTACTGTCAACCCTAACACGGTGACCTTCAGAGAGGAAAAACTTTTTCTGGATACAAGTGAAGCTTATGGTTTACCTTGAGCAAATGGATTTTGTGATTAATATGACCTTCTCCTAAAGACCTCTGGTTTGCATACTGAACTTTATATTCCTGAGCTGCAACCCTTGGAACCAAGGCACACACAGTTATCCTTCTTCTCTTCTTGGAAGTACAAGGAACTTCAAGAGACTGGAATCAGCAGTATCAGACAGACACAGGTTTTTATTCCAAAACAATCAGAATAAGCCCAGTTTATTAAGCTGACTGTACTTTCCTAAAATGGATAAATAGTATTAGGAAGATTTATAGGTAAGAGTTTGAGTGGATAACTGATTTCTTTTAAATTATGAAAATACACTAGTCCTCAAAGATTAATATAGACTGTTACTGTGGCCAGCTGGCAGCAAAAATACTCTTCCTTGCTTTAGGCCCACCTAAGACTTGAATGGTGATTTAAATAAAGCAAGACTGGTAAACTGACCCATGGAGGTAGAAGGAACAGAAGGAGAAATAGTTCTACCAACGACCACAGCTGAAGCTGGGATGTTCTGTGCTGGTGAAGGGGAATGGTGAGAGGAGGCAGCTCCCTTCTGAGGCACAGCATCAGCCTCCGAGTTCCAGCACAGCGCTTGGGCAAACTGATGAGACTGGAAACACTCTTTTTTCAACATCTGCTCTAACAAATGGAGGGGAAAGGGCACCTCTGCATGTTAAAGACACCAAATGACAGCCCGCGCGGGACACCAGTGCATACGCAGCCCTGCAAATTTACTGACTGGGGTCACGACCCTCCCGCTTGCACTTCCATAGATCCACGTGAAGGACGAGGCAAGGCGAGATTTATGCTTCCACGTTTACACTAGCAAGTGCCTGTAGAGTTTACAGAAAACACCAGATTTAGTAAGATATTTCAATGTAAAAATTCAAACATATATGATGGTAAAAGTGGAGATGAGAATGGCCTTGTACCCATCACAGCATGAAGCTTGTGTTGTCAACAGCAGCCACAGCAGGTATCAAGCTGCTGTTCTCAGGGACTGTCAGAAGAGAATTGACTTACTTCTTTCAAGCTTTCACTTGCAATAGCTTCAATCCTTTCACTTCTCATCCCAAACAAAAAGCTTGACCTCCTCAGGTCTTTGTAATAAACCCTTCACTTATCCCTCCACAAACTTCAGTTCCCTTCTTCCCCTTAATGTGCTTCAGAGATTTTAGTATCCTAGTTTTATTAGGTCGACAGCCAACTAGTCTTGCTTCATTTCAGAACCCGCAGGCATTTACCCTCCTTCCTTTTTCGAGGAACCAAATATCATGACAATTTTTCAGTCTCTGGACTATTCAGCCTGCAGCACACCTCAGTGCTGCCGCAGCTCTCCTTCAAGTCACCTCATCAATTCTCCTTTCACTTCACTTTGAGAAGATAATTTTCCAGAAACAGGAAATCTACCTTTGTCACACATACTGCTATAAACTTGCAACATATTCCTGAGAACCGCAAAGACTCCAGTGACCCACGTGGATTGTCCTTACAGCAGAGGGAGAGCAGAACTCCTGGGAAAATTGTAGGAGAACCACCTTGTACACAGAGAAACACCAGAAACACCTGCTTCTGTGAATGCTGTGACAATACCCGTATTACCCATGCAGAGAAGCTGATGCACATTAGAATACAGAGTCAAACCAATATACATGTTCACAGTAATTTTGTATACGTTGTAAACACTTCCAGAACATGCTGGGAATAGATGTGCTAGAAGATACCTGGCAGCAGTAAGCAAATCATTAGAATGCTGCACCACCCCAAACCTCTAGCATTTGAAAGACATTCAGGAGGCAAATCTTTGAATTGAAATGGCACAAAATACTCATCCAGCTCTGCAGCTGGAGGAGTAACTGAACTTATCTGACCATCAGAAAAAAACAAATAGGGTCTTAGAGCATACCTTAAAATGATCAAGACTTGGGGAAATGTAAATCTCTTGTATTGCCTTACTAAATACATTTCCCACGTACAAGGCTTGGTTTTGGATATGCTTCTACATGAAGGATGCTGATATTCAGCACTGAATAACTGCAATGACAGTACCACAAGCAGGAGTGCAGAAGGGTCAGTAATTTGCTGGCCTGAACAGGTCCACAATGAACCTTTGAAAAGGCGATGCCTTCCAAGAGCAAGGCTGCCAGCAGAAGATTGAAGGCCAGGTTGGATAGGGCTTGGAGCAATTTGCTCTAGTGGAAGGTATCCCTGCCTGTGGCAGGGGCTGGAACTGGGTGAGCTTTAAGGTCCCTTCCAACACAAACCAGCCTAAGAGCCTATGATCCAGTTTTCTGGGTGTTTTACAGTTACCAAGTAATGGCATTTATCTCCCTTATGGAGAGAGGCTGACCCCTCAGCTCAGCTACACAGACCCAGGAGGATGTGTCAGGATCAGGCTCTGGTGATCATTACTACAGCAATGCTGAACCTTTATAATTAACACTCACCAGCACTTCATTTCCATACAGTTATTTTCAGTGGCTGGGGCCTTCAGCCTGTCCCAGGGAGAAGGAGGATCAGGCATCACACAAGATCTTTCAGCCTAAGCCACGACAGGCGCCACTGGCTGAGACCTGGCAGAGCCCCCGATGTCTCAATGTGTGGCACATGCCAGGGCGTGGGGCATTTGGTATAACCAGACTGGTTGTTCCAGCTCCTTTTGTGCTCCCTGTACTTTGAATTATGCATGGGCCCAGGACTGAAACAGAACCTTATCACTGGCCCTTCGCAGGCTGAGGACAGCTTTAAAATGCTTTCAGTGGATGCGCTGTATGTATTTCTCCAAATATCATCATGCTGAGCTACAAATTATGCTCAAACTACAATTCAGATCTACTATAAGCCAACTGTATTTGCTATGCTTGTTATGCTACAGACGTCCTATTTCTTTCTTGCCAGTTTATCCCCTGGACAATGCCCTTGTTAGTGCACACATGGCCTGAAGCCTCTACCTGTTTTATTGATCCCCCCCGGGTTCTCCAACAACAGTAAAGCAGATTTTCCTAGCAAGGAAATCAATATGCCTTTAGATTAAGGTTCACATATAATGTTTAATAAGTTACATATTAATGATTTATTGTCTATTAATTCTCAATTCATACGCACAACATTTTTGGCATCTGATTTAGCACACTGTGCTTCAGTGTCTGGACTCCACACTTGAAACAGCTCTCAGATTCTCACTTTCAATGGCTTAAATGAGTAATCCTTTAGAAATAGACTTTATTCTTCGTGTTTGGTATAAGCACAGTCTACGTTTCCACAACACTGGTATATTGCTGGTAGCCTCTTAGTGTCCAAGCATTCAGCACACTGCGGTCTCAAGAGCGAATTCAAAGGTCAGCAACAAAAGCAGAAATAAATTCAGTAATATATAAAGAGATGACAGGTCAATGGATTAACCCTTAAAATTCCTAGTAGTAACTGCACTGCTGAAGAGCCCTTCACCAGCTTTGGAGAAACAGTACAGATGAGAAGCACCGTTTCTAAACCAGTTTGTGAAGTGATCTGGAATTGGATCTTATACATCTTACACACCATCAAACCATTAGGTCCTACCCAGAATAATTCTCACTAGAGGTGGCCTGTAACTGCCCTTCCAAATGACATTTTAGAAAAGGATCTGTCTCTTAGAAGACCAGACTTCATTGTGAAAACAGAGTACTACATCCTCACTATGGAATCATGCAAGACCCTTCCACTGTTAAGAGATGGTGTTGCCTGTACCATCGCTTCTGTGTAGTAAACGGCATGAGACAACCATTTCTCACATCTTTTGGATCTTCTCACATACCCAGTTTATAAACTGTACCAAGCACAGAAGGCCACAAAAAAAGATCAGTATGACTATAACCACATAAATTACAAGTGGAAGTTTCAAGATCAACTTTAATTATGTTTAATTAATGTTGCAAAGTAGCCAGGTATAGTTCTGGTTAATGAACAGGAACATCTTTCCTGTTACTTTTCAAAATAGGAAAGATGTATTATCCCAACGCTTTTTACACTAACACATGCACGTATCTGATATAGGAAGAATGGGCAAATGAATCTGATTCATCTTCTAACCACTGCTCGCATGCTCAGCACAACAAGATTAACTGACATTGGTAAAGCACTCACAGGCAAAATACTGCCATGTCAGGACTAAGAGTCACTTAAACTCTTACTACCTGCTGTGCAGCTCACTCCGGGTGCATTACCTGTGGTTAGTGATGCTATTTTATTAGAAGAGGATCACTTTGAAACTCACAGATACAAATGTAGGGAATCTTAATCTCCTGGTAATAAAGCATCCTCTGCATTCAGCCCTGCGGCAGTTGGTGAATTAGAAGAAACTTACAACACCCTTCACCAGTACTGGGTGCAGGAGATAACTGCTGCAGCATGACTGAGAGAGATGTGCTCAAACAGGAGCCTTCTCAGTAATACTATTGTACCACTGGTGAATAAAAACCAAACAGGCACAGTATTTCAAGAACAACCTATAAACACTACTGATAACACTGGTAACCACAGTGCAGCAGAGCAGGATTTTGTCCTTAACATATGCAAGATGAAGCTGCATACTCAGAATCAGTGACTTGGATTTTATTTCAATTATGCCTTAAGTTTGTTGGTTATATTACTTTATAGTATAAAGGATCCCAAGAAGGAAGTTATTAGCTGCAGACACAGTGCTGTAATGTCAAACTCCTGTTGTTCAGCAGGACTAGTTGCTCTGTAAGGAAGGAGAACTGCACCGCAGCCATATGAGGGATAACCAGCCCTCCATACCAGGCCGCCTACTTCCCACTGTTTGATTTACAAAGTAAAAGCTTTTGGTTCAGAAGACACATGCCTACTCACAAGGACACCAAAAAGACATTACAGTATCTCCAGGATTCAAGTGGGAAAACCATGAGATTAAATTTGTTTACAACCTGGACATAATTTCTGACCCCATGTTACCTGGGGCTAAGCTTCAGCAGTACACTCACGGTAATCTCAACCCATGATAAAGAAGGTTTACTTCATTCTTTCCGGCTTCAGACAAATCTTGCAGTCGCCCTTCCACACCAAATGCTACTGTCACAAAGGTTTGCACAAATGTCTGCTGATCACACACAGCTAGGAAATGTCTCTCTTTTTCTCCCTACAGAGTAGAAATATAAACCAGCACTTACTCTGCTGGCTGTGACATTCACTGTGAGCTACAAACATATGCCAGAAGTCACAGACATACAACAGAAATGTGGTCCCCTGTGCTGGAGCCAAAAGAGATTTCAAACAAGAGATCTGAATGCCTCTGAAGGAAGAGGCTCCTGCATGCACTGTGAAACCTCCAGGTCGCACCTTAGATGGTCCCCACATGGCCTCCTTTCCACACACAGGACCATGCACAGGTGGCATGGACACCGCACCTACAGCTGAAATTCCCTTTACACCCACCCACTGAGAAGGAACGCAGCATGCCAGCCGTGAGCCCTTAACTGCTCCAGCAGGCTCCCAATATCGACCCTTAGTTACCTGTCACAAGCTCGAAAGTATTCTTAGCCAAGTCTAATGTCAATGTTAAGATTAGTCTGTTAAGTCACTTTTCCACAGGACAAAAATACTTGCTAAGCAAGAGCTGGTAGAGTCCACAAGAGAAGCAGAAGGAAAGTCCTACCTCCACCACTGCTTTGGCGTCCAGTCTGAAGTTGAAATCTCCAAAGACAAAATACGAAACCTTCTCAAACCGCTGATCTATAATTCTGGAAAAAAATCAAAACAATTGTGTCATTCAGCTGCACACGGATGTGAGGGCGCACACATATGCACGTGCTAACTCCAAGCACAGGTCAGATCAAAACTACCTGTTTATACTGGAACAATACACTAACCGCCTTTCCGGGCTGATTTTCTTTGCTTAGGCAATTCTATCTAAAACACCAGTAAAATAATGCATTTCATTTCCCATCCGGCTGAAAGAGCAATGTGGAGGAAAGCAACTTTGCAGCAGTTAGTACAAATGATGCAGAAGCAGCACTTGGACATCACAGAGATCTTGAGGGCATCACAGAGGTACTCCACACCTTTGGAAGTTTAAGTCAGGTGGCTTTAGGCTGTGCAGCTAAGAATGAGAAACCCCTGAGTAGTGGTGAGTTCAGATTACTTCAACGTTTGAGTTCACTTATCAGTAGGACTGTGATCATAATGTTTACCAGAGCTTGCTAGTACCCTAAGGACTGCATGACAAGTGACATGTTGGGGCTGTATGTCAATGGTCACAGCTGGTGGAGGCTCATCTATGAGTTTTTCCTGGCTCGGTTGCAGTTCCCTGACAGTTCTCCTTTTTGTTCAAAGCAGATCCTACTGGGACTGTAGCTACACCTAAAACGTGATCTTTCCAGAAGTAAAGACTGACCTTTTTCCTCAAGCCTTTGCTCAGTACCAAACAGGGGGCTAATGCATTACTGCTCGTCTTGCAGTTCTTGTATTAACGGTTCAATAATAACAATTAACAATTGTTATTGCAATAGTACTTGTCTATGATTAACAACAATTGTCTGGTACTCCCAACCGTGTGCAATTTTACGCACTTCCAGGGATCTTGGGCTTTGGAAATCCACTGATTCACACTTCATTTCACAACAGGAATCAACAGCATTCATCTTCTACCAGTAGCTGAGGAAGGTATAAAGACCTGAAATGGGCCAGCTACAGAGAATATACACAGACAAAACTGCATCTTACACTAGGTGTACAATACAGAAGAAATAAGGAACAAATGCACTGTGTACATTCTGGAGTATATAAATATGGAAGAGTTATGACATAAGGAACCCCAGCAGACCCAGAGGCAGGGATATGTATAGACAGGGGAAAGATTATAAAGTCACACATAATAAGTAGGCTTCTGGCACAACACTGCCCAGGAAGGAGGCAAACAGCTTCAAAAGTTTTAACACATTACATCCATTTAGACTTTTCCAAACTGTAAAGAAAGATACAACATTGGACTTACAGTGAAATACTGCTGCTCCTCTTAAAATACTCTCCCATTCTTAGTCAACAGTCATCAATTGCTTTGGAATATTATTCTATCAAAAAAT
This sequence comes from Psilopsiagon aurifrons, assembly GCA_025447955.1. Taxonomy (NCBI): domain Eukaryota; kingdom Metazoa; phylum Chordata; class Aves; order Psittaciformes; family Psittacidae; genus Psilopsiagon; species Psilopsiagon aurifrons. The sequence continues at coordinate 5,200 of JAOEHY010035291.1, read as the reverse complement.
TAAGTGGACCTAAGGCAGTGATCATCTGAAGCAATATCTCTGCAAAGACTTATCCTTTGCTGGTGTGAAGATCTCCAAATCCTCCATTCAGTTGACAAATTATTGCAGGTACTGTTAATAAATACTGCCTACTGTCAGCTCCCAGCAAGCCCCGAGAACAACCTGCCACTCCTGACCTGTACATAACATTAGTTTGATTAGTGCTCTCACGGTACTTTAAAGGAAAATGAGAACTTAAAAGTTAAACCATTTACATTACCACAATTTGCTAACACTATCACTGCAAAATCTGAGATGCAACTTCCATGTAAGAAAAAACTGATTTTGCTTTGCCAACTTTTCCTGATTCATTTCTTACTTCTGGCTTTGCTCATTGCCATTTACTGCTGACAAAGAAATGACAGATTTTGCAGGAATGACATCAAGGTCTAGAGAAGGCCTCTTAAAACAAATTGGAATTATGAGAATGATGCCTGTGATTGTATTATGCAAAGATGGATTTTCCAAATAAACAGACTATTCCAAAAATAGCCAGTTAAAATGTCTCCTAACTGATGATCCAACCAGCTCATTAGACTGCTGCTCATCAATTCATTAAAATTCAGTCATTCCTTAGTCTTGCACATTGCCCCATTTAAACGTGATTTGCGTACAAATCAATGCCAGCTTTCAAACTGATAATTTTAACCAGTTGCTCCCCTTGTAGTTTGTCATGTTGGACATTTTAGGAAGAGTGCCTCATGACAGACTGAAGTACAATAGTCCAAACTTTGCCTCTCGAGAAAGATGCTTTAAGTGGCTTCTGACTTACCTCCTTTTCAAGGGTGCTGAAGTTTGGGTGTATGGTGAAATTATCAATGGTACAGCAAGAATGCACAAATTATGTACTTATTAAATGATCTGGGATACTTAATAATAAAATATGCTTTAAATGACTCAATACGTGTATGTAACATACTGTCCTTTCCATTGGAACTTACCATTAGTTCAAGAGTTCCCAAACCTTGGAATTATTTCAGCAGTGGTGCTCTGACAGCTCTGTTCCGAAACATCAGTGCCTACAACTGCACTGAATCAGTGGCACAAGAACCAATCTTCTTGACTGTGTTTTTAGAATCAGACCCCAAGTCAGCACAGGAGATGGCAATACAGAAGAGTACGGCGATATTCCTTGCCCCAGGAACATGTGGGAAAACACTTGGCACTGGAACCGAGCCCCGCAGAGCACCGCCAGGGGTGGCACATGCAGTGAGGGTGCTGAGACAGAAGCAAGAGCTAAACCCAAGTGCTCCTTTCATTCCCTTAGCCTTCACCTTCTAAGTCACAAACACATTCAATTCATCGCATGTACAAGTACATATGAAAATGGAAGACAATTTTTTCCCACGAGTGCTTGCAAATCCCCTGGGAAGGCTCCAAACTCTGCATTGCCCTACTTTGTTATTTGTTCCTATAACAATACCCTCCCTCTAACCATGAATCAAATAAGCCTTTAAAAAATGTTGCCATGAATCAGTCAATGGAGTGATAAATCTGAATCACATAGAAAGCAAGCAGCCACCTATGTCACCAGCATTAATCTCAGGGTTTTAGCGGCAGGACCCAGTGCCATTTCCTTTCCCCTGCACTTGCTGGCTACCAGATGACCCTGAAGAGCTCTAGCACACTTCTGGGCTCCGCTCCTTTCTCTACTACAACTTTTCTAAATGGTTTGCGACAAAAAGGTGACTTGGACAAAAGTTTCATGGCTGTGGAGATGCTACAAAACACTTCCACAACCCCATATGCCAAAGCAAACAAGAGATCAACGGTGCCGTGACTAGCGCTGCTTGTTGTGAGCTCTGCAGGGCCATCAAGATGTGACAGGCAAGCGGGATGGGTACAATGCAATGCAAATAAACCTGAAACTTTTCAAACAGATGACAGCCTTTTCTTCCCAGAAAAAGAAGTCTTCCCTTGGAAAAGGCTGGAAGAACACCTTCACACTTCTGATCCTTTGCTCTTGCTCCAGAAGGTATCACTTATGTGAAAAGAGTTTATTTGCACTTAGAACAGACCAAAGAAGTATCTCTTACTTCTGTGCATTTTGGAAATCAAAGTAACAAGTTCATTATGGCAAATAAGGACCACTGGAAAAACAGCATGCTTAGACTGGCTTTGTTGGTGACCTTGTTAAACTTTAAAGCCCACAAATATAAATGCTACAGATGATTTCTCTTCTTCCAGTTCCCCAAACACAGAGCTTTTAATTGCGTAAGGTATCCTAGACAAGATCAGACTCTTTGTACTTGGAGAACATTACCTTCTTATTTTGCCAGTTTCAACCTAATTCTGCATGTTTGACTGCTGGCTCTACACTGAAAGACTTCTGGAAGCGTTGTGTTATTCTCTGCTTGCTTTCAAGTTCTGCTGTATTTTGAGAAGAGGCAGACCCCACACAGTTCTGCAAATAGAATAGCTAGGAATAGCTGTATAGACACGACAGGGCAGTGAAAGAAGGAGACTCTCCAGCAGTGGTAACTTTCAAGTGAGGGTTACAATTAAACTCGGTGACATGCTGAGATGTTTTGAAGAGTCAGATCCATGGTTCATGCATTTTTTTAAGGAGTAAACTTCACTGGGAAGGGTGCAAATTAAATTACTACAGCAATTTCTTTGCTGAAAAATAAATATGTTTAGTTCTTATTTTGGTCTAATAACTGCAGGTGACTCACAGAGGACATTAGCCACTGCTTTGCAAACCCAGATAAAAGTCACTCTGTCTGCAGTGGGGATGCTCTGATGTATCAGTGAGAATTCCAGCAGTGCAGCCTTCACTCATCCCGGCTGTTCAGCATGGCAATCCTAATGCGTTTTCCCAAAGACCTGTGACAAAATCTGTCTGTAACCCTGGGGGCACCAGGAGAATTCCAAGGAGCCTCTGAACACCCCTGAGCCATGGCACTGAAGTGCTAGACCTTAAGCTAGCCTGGCCGGCCACAGCGAAGAGTTCCCAGCTCGGAGCAGGGGCCAACCTGCTCAAAAGGCAACCTCGAGAGAAGTCAAACAGACACCACAGGATAATCAAAAGCTCAGGTTTGGTCTTGGAGCCCAGGATATGTCACATGTTTCAACATAAAGACAGGCCTCCCAGTCTGGATGGCAGCGTCAGCTAAACCCACTGTGAAGGGTCAGTTTTTTCAAAGCCATTTGGATCTCGATGCCATATTCTGACCAAGAGTAAATAAAACAAGAGGCAGAGGTTCCTCTTCTCCTTGGTACTACTGGAAACCTGGGTCTAGTTATTAATTTTAGCCTCTGCACAGAACACCAATAGGAACTGCTTAGTGCAATCTTAAAATTAACAAATCCATGTTATTGGAATCACTGAAATCCTTTTGTAATTTAAAATACTCATAGTAGTTACAATTGAAGTTACTTTATGAAATGTACCCTCTTTTATAAAAGCTATATGGTATACTGTACATATGTTTCAAAGCACTGAAATTCAGCCAGAAAACAACAGGGCAATGAGAAACATGACTGATTTTCCCCTGCTTTCATACTAACCCCCAATACTGGTGTAAGAAAGGAGATGGCAAGGAAGCTGCTAAATATTGGCAATTTGGTCATGGAGGAGAGCAGCTGAACATGATTTAGTGTGACAAGAGGCACAGTGATTTGGCTAAACCATTTCTCAGGACACTGTGTAAGGAGGATCAGCAGCATTATTCCTTTAATAGCCATGTCTAATGCAATAGCCAGCTGGGTTTTGTCCCAGACCAAGGTATCAGAATCAGGTCAGAAGGTAACATTCTGTTTACACGATTATTTCCTAAAGCACTTATCTTCTCCTCGGTGTGAAAGTTGACTTTTCTGTTTGTAAGGAGGCCTAAAGAATTGAGGGAATGGGAAAAATTAGCTACACTGAGCTGGAGCTGAATGGCATTAAGTGGGAGGTCTGAGAAAGGCTGCTGCGGCGCTCAGCAGGACACCTTATTACCCGCGTCATCGCAGTTCATTCAGGCAAGCCATACCAGTGTCACCAGCATTCCCACACAAAGACAAAGTTCTTCACACAGTCTATAAACATGCCTCCCTGGCCAATTCATCCTCACTTGACACCGCTGAAAAGAGGGGCTCAAGGGGGGGTTGTTGTTTTTTTTAAGCACAACAATAACATAACAAAACCAAAGGCAGCCCTGCAGCTCGGCCTGGCGGGCTGAATGCAGCGGAAGGAGGGACGCTGTCACGTTGCTTGGGGAGAAACAATCCAGAGGTCAGGCCAGATTGTATTCCGTGAGCAAAGTTTTATAATAACTAACTGTGTTTAAGCTGAATACTCACTAACAGGAGCACTTCCCTGTTTCTCACACAACTTCTGGGGCCAGGTATTCTCTTTCCACCATCCCTTTATTTTTGCACACAACTCAGGCAGAGGCATTAAAGGTACAAAAGCTGCTCTTACAATGAACTACTGCCTATATAAAATGCTCTTTCCTAAGTAAGGAAGTATGAAAATCACAACTAGGTGTGCTGAGGAGAGGCAGCTCAGTCTTCGCGTTGCAATCCCTTCTCAGGTTAAACTGCTAACCTGGCATGTTGCTGACCGCAGCAGAGCATTAACAACAGGTTCTGGTTTGATCTCAATCCAGTAAAGGCCACGCTGCCCCTGTCCCTGCCTGGGATGGTCAAACCTTTTCACGTGCCAGATGATGGTGAGGTGCCCGGGGACCATTGAGGCTGATCCGGCCATTGGCACCTCGCTGTTTGTGGCGTGGGAGCCTGGGCCTGGCAGAGTCACCGTGCAGCACCAGGAGCATCACCATGAGGCTGCCAGTGCGGCGGCAGAAAGTGACTTGACCGTCATCAGTGGGAGCCAAGAGCTAGTATGGAGGTAGCAGCTGACCTGTGGATAAGGAGGTTAAATACACTTTATCGCCAGAGGCAGAAACAACTCCTGCAGTGACTTCTGGTGGAAAGCCAAGGAACGGCAGCAGTGAAATTTGTCTTCTGCTGCAGCCATGATGAGGAGCTGAAGATGAGTTCTGGGATCTGCTGGAGCGAGGCCAGAGGAGGCCATGGAGATGCTGTGAGGGCTGAAGCAGCTCTGCTCTGGAGCCAGGCTGAGAGCGGGGCTGGGACAGCCTGGAGAAGAGAAGGCTCCTGAAGGGGAGACCTCAGAGCAGCTCCAGTGCCTGAAGGGGCTGCAGGAAACCTG
>JAOEHY010035290.1:32354-46058 GCA_025447955.1 Psilopsiagon aurifrons | reverse complement strand
CCTCCAGGAGCAGAGGGAAGAAAAAGGGGGAAGTGAGTGAACAAACTGCGTGGCTGATTTATGGCTTAAACCACAACCCCTGTTTTTTTCCTTCTCTTCATACATGCAAACTATATATAAAATATCTGCCTTTGATTCATTTAGAGAGCAAGAAGTTAGAATAAAATTAGAATAAAATAATAGTAATAAGCCACAGAGCAGCTATTGCTGTTTCTTCTTTCCCTCATAATCTTGAAAATAATTTTCCAATGAACTGTATGAAACAGACATCCCTAGTGAGTATATCTGAGATTCTGTGATGATTCTGGGTTACGGAGCTGGATTGAGTATAGTACAATACACAGATCAAGCACCAGGATCTCAAAGACACATTTTAAAAGTCTGTTTAAATACTTGGCCTCATAACTTTTAAACTTTTGAACATCTTTCTGAGATAGGAAAGCAATGCTCTCATTTCAGATCTGTGCAGGCTAAGTAACAAGCCAGGAGTAACCAGACTCTTTCGGACCACATAGGAAGTTTGCTGCTAAGAGCTGACATGCAGATCAAGAACTGCTCCCTTCTCCTTAGCACAGAGGAGAAAATTCAGCTCATCTCGCAGCAGTCTGGTCCACACGACTTCACTTCATATTTCATTGTTTGCGGACACCCGCCCTCTAATTCTTCTACAACTGCTGGTGCTCACGAGGTGTATCAGAAAGCTAAACTGTCTTGTCTGGACATACATTTTCTTCCCTTTCCCTCCACCACTCCTTTTCTGGACATTCATGCAAAATTCAGCTGCCTACTGTTTTCTGATTTTACTGATTTTCTGTATCTACAGAGCAAATAGCAGTTCCTATTGCTTTCAGCTAAAACAAACCCATACAGAATTGTAAACCGTTAGAAGCACACTGAACCAATTTTATTTCCGTATTGACCTTCCACTTATGCAACAACAGGCTTAAGGAAGAGAATTTTAAAAATTGATTTGCCTTCATAGGGTTTTTTTGTTTGTTTGTTTGTTTGTTTAGCACTTCAGGACTCATAAATACTACAGTGTAAACATTTACTATCATCTCACTTCTTGTGAAGAAGACATGGCTATTTGGCAACATACTAAATTGCTGTAGTTCCACATGCTGTGCCAAACTGACATGAATTAACATGTATGTGAAGGAACTGTTCTTTCCAAGCAGATCAGAAAGGCTCTGCATTCTGCTTCTGCTTTGGAATATCTGGAACAGCCAAGTATTTTGAAATCTTTGCTATCTGTTTCAGACAGACTCATCCAGCTACAAGAAGACAAAAAAAGTGAATACTTTGAGATCATGGAGCAGAAGCTGTCTGTCTAGAGAAATTGCAGTGAGTAAGCAATCTCATCAACAGTACGTGGAATACAATGCTTTGTGTGACACAGGGGAAAAAAAAGTACTACGGTGTGTTTGAAAGGATCACCATTCAAGCAGTGTCTGCTTTAATGCATGAACACATGAAGGGAGTGTTCTAAAGAGTTTAACAAAATTCTGAAAATTTAGGATAAAAACAGTTCAGAATTTCCATGATATAATAAAACCACTACTTACAAATGCTTTAGCTGTATCATTCCTAAAGGAAAATATATAATTTTCAAAGGAGATGAATACAGAAAATGGGAATTGTGTTATGAAGACTATTAGAACTTTAATCTGGCTAATTGCCTTGCAGAAACACATTCTTCAAAAGTTATCATAATTTTTTAAATTATAACACAAAATCAAACCTAAGCATAAAAGGTAATGAAATGTGCATTCATAATATTTTATAATGCATACCTCAGTTTTGGTGAATATGCTGATCAATGTTTTTACAAGACCCAGTAATTTGCAACATAGAGCTTCAGTAAAATCGTGTAAACTGACAATTGCTATTAAGAACATCAGTCCCAGAGAAATTAATAAATAATTATTGCAATTATCAACAGTGCATTGAAATGGTTTCTTTAATGTGATTACTAATCGTAGAGCTTTCTTTGGAAAATAAGATTTTCTGGTTATTCTTGCTTCTGAAAATTACACTAGCTATTAATCCTCTCAATTTTGATAAAAGGGGCCGCCGAACAGGAAGGTGTTAGAATGATTCATACAAGGCTTTAGTCATGCTTTGCGAATGTTATAGCATGAAAACCTAGCAATCTCTTCACAAACCTAATTACCAACCGTAAAATAGTTTAAATATGCACAACAAAGAGATAGTGAACCTTAGAGACTACTATGGTCGTCAAAGAACTGATCTTGTTAAAAGGAGTGAAAAGTGATCTGACAAAGTTTGTAAGCAACCCTCCTTAGTCCTATTCCTATCATAGTTTCAATCCTAGTAGGAAAAATACAAAGAAAATATGCTATCTTGAGACACTTTGTATTTCTTTAAAATCAGTTATTGACAGCAATGCAATTCATGGTTTGAGGGGTATTACTGAAATGTTCAACTTTTCTTAGGGAAAACAGGCATAACAAAAAATATTAGTCAAAACTGAGAATATCAACCATCATTATTATTGTCAAGTATGGTCCTCTATTTAGAGATGATGACAGGGAAAAATACCACAAAATTATTGGCCAGGAATTAACCTTAACCACTGAAAAGATACAAAAAACCTTCCACTTTAGCACCAGGCTATGCAGGCACTCTCACTGGGACAGTTAGTGTACAAAATATAAAGCCTAAAAAGACAGAAATCATCAGAAGTATTTCTTTTTTTTGCTCACCATCATAAAATATTAACATGTATGTTTTGTACATTAGTGAAAGGTTAACTCTGCAAGACTTTATGGATCATAATTATTTATTTTACATACTTATGAGACAGTCATGCCTGCAGACAAACAAAATAGCATCACAAAATGAGAAACAAAAATATTTCTCTATCTTCAACATAAATATCTAGAAATGGAACAGCTTTATTGAAGTCAAAGATTATCCGCTGTCACAGGCTTGAGGAAAGGAATTCAAAACAATCTTTCTTCACATATATGTACATATATGTCTGCTACTAATAAATCTATTCCTAGGATACTATACATGTGCAAACAAAACCACACATGGGTAGAATTAATTTCTTGTGATTATTTTCAAATGGTATGTTGTTATACAAGAAGTCTTTAAAGGAGACAGGATTTTCCAGTCATCACTTCTTTTAGGATAAGTTGGCTCATCCTAGAAAGGTAAATGCAATGCAAAATAAACTACTGTAAAAGTTATTGTAATTTTTGTGTGTTACCTGATTTTGCTTAATTATGCTAAGTTGAACTTTTTATAGCTATAAATACCCCCAACAACCTTGGGAATACAAATGAAGTATATTAATTTTTTAAAACAGATAAGAATGTCAAAGCATAGGTTTTATTATTCTATGATTCTTAAAACAGATAATAATATGGGTAAAAATAACAGCTGTCCTTTCTTTTTACAGTGAATATGATCATCTGTAGTGTCTCTTATTTAGTCAAGTAAAAAAGTTTAAATTCTAGTGGATGATACTTTGAGGAATAGAGGTTAAATTGTACCCTCTCTTTTATCAGGATACTGAAGGGCTGACAAGAATTTACTATGTCAATTTCAAGCTCAAGCTCAGAGTTATCTTTTTGAGTTAAGAGTCAGCATTTGACCCCAGACAGAATTGGATTTAACAGAGTGTCAGATGTGACATAAAATTTGATAACATAGAATCACCAACAAAATCTAATTTTTGAAATTCCATTTTCATTAGGATTTTGGAAGGTGCACCATACCAACAGGACTTAAGAAACAGAAAACAGTTAAAAATTCAAATAACTCCGTCACTGTTTGCACTGTTGCTTTTCATGGTACTGAAGAAATTTAAAAAATATATTCCTTATACCATTAAGGCTCACAACATCAGAATCTTGACTTTTCAAGTAGATTTGAAGCTTCAGCAATTTCAACAGAAAGAAGGCTTTATCAGTGGAGAAAAGACTGTGAGAAATAATAACTTCTGTTTTGCAAAGCTATTCTTTTACCTTTTCAGAATGTTTGTCATTTAATACTGATCTCTGTTTTTCATTGGAGGTAGACAACCTAAATAGAAGCTGCGAAATTTCAGCTGAATGGCAAAAAGTTCTAGTGAGCGATAATAGTCTGAGTACTGTATGAATTTTTACTTTTTCCCCATTAATCCACATATTTATATGTACTAACTCTTTTAGACTAGGTACCTAACTTGAGAGAAGATAAGGTTAGATGGAGTGAATTCAAGTCTTAAGAATATTTCTGGAATAGCATAAATAGTCAACAGCTCATACTTTTTTCAAAACTTTTATATTTGAAATACCATAAACATACTTTGCTTATATTTCTCTGTGGTTTCAGGTAGGTCACTGTATTCCATGTTACTCAGAGTAGATATCAGTATGATGGAGGGTGCTGTTCACAACTGTGAGAAGATCAGAAGATGCCTGTCAATTCAGGAAAGGCAGCTGACAGTGCTGTGCTATGCTACTCAGTATTACTGAACTGTTGCTACAGTTCATATTTTAAAATTTACATCAGTATGTACGTATTTGAAAGAGACTGAAGATAACTCACATCTAATTACACAAGTAATTAAACATTCTCTAACTTTTTCTTTTTCATTAGTTGTTTTAGCTCCTGGACTAGACATCCTTGCAGGTACACAAATGACATTAAATACAGCTTGCTAACTTGCAAATTAACAAATTACAGCTGGCAAATGAAGTTGCTAAGCCACTGTCCATCGTCTTTGAAAGATCATGGCAGTCAGGTGAAGTTCCCAATTACTGGAAAAGGGGAAATATAACCCCCATTTTCAAGAAGGGGAAAATGGATGACTTCGAGAATTGAAGAGCAGTCAGCCTCACCTCTGTGCCCGCCAAAATCCTGGACTGGATTCTCCTGGAAAGCATGCTGACGCACATGAAAAACAAAGAGGTGGTTGGTGACAGCCAGCATGGTCAGCATGCCAGACCGATCTGGTGGCTTTCTATGATGGAGCTACAGAACTGATGGACAGGGGTAGAGCAGTCGATGTCATCTACCTGGACTCGTGCAAAGCATTTGACACTGTCTCACATGACATCCTTGTCTCGAAGTTGGTGAGATGTCAATTTGATAGGTGGACCACTCGGTGGATAAAGAACTGGCTGGATGGCTTCACGCAAATTGTTGTGCTCAATGGCTCAATGTCCAGCCAGAGGCCAGTAATGAGTGGCGTCCCTCAGGGATCAGTGCTGGGACCAGTCTTGTTCAATGTCTTTGTTGGTGACATGGACAGTGGGATTGAGTGCACCCTCAGCAAGTTTGCTGATGACACCAAGCTGGGTGGTTCTGTTCACATGCTGGAGGGAAGGAATGTCATCCAGAGGGAAATGGACATGTTTGTGTGGTGGTCTAATGCCAACCTCATGTTGTTTAATCATGACAAGTGGAGGTCCTACACCTGGGTTGGAGCAATCCCAGACATACCTACAGGTTGGGCAGAGAAGAGATTCAGAGCAGCCCTGCTATGAAGTATTTGGGGGTGCTGGTCGATGGAAAAATGAACATGAGCCGGCAGTGTGTGCTTGCAGCCCAGAAAGCCAACCACATCCTGGGCTGCATCAAAAGGAAAGTGACCAGCAGGTCGAGGGAGGTGATCCTGACCCTCTGCTCTTGTGAGACCTCACTTGGAGTATTGTGTTCAGTTCTGGTGTCATCAACATAAAAAGACATGCAACTGTTGGAACAAGTTGAGAGGAGGGCCACTAGAATGATCATGGGACTGGAGCACCTCCCTTATGAAGATAGGATGAGGAAGTCATGTCTGTTCAGCCTGGAGAAGAGAAGTCTGTGTGGAGACCTCATAGCAGCCTTCCAGTATCTGAAGGGAGCCTATAGGGATGCTGGGGAGGAGCTATTCATTAAGGATTGTAGTGATAGGGCAAGGGGTAAGGGGTTCAGACTTAAACAGGGGAAGCTTAGATTGGATATGAGGAAGAAATTCTTTACTGTAAGGGTGGTGAGGCACTGGAATGGGTTGCCCAGGGAAGTTGTGAATGCTCCACTGCTGGAGGTGTTCAAGGCCAGGTTGGACATCGACTTGGCTGATATGGTTTAGTGGGAGGTGTCCCTGCCCATGGCAGGGGGTTTGGAACTAGACGATCTTAAGGTCCTTTCCAACCCTAACTGTTCTATGATTCTATGATTCTAAATAACAAAACATAGCACATATCCATCACTTCCACAGTGACACTGCTCTTTCATCTGAGAGAAAAGCAGAATGACATGTGACTCCATACACTATGAACTTGTGTGGGTGAGCCCCTTGGGAATAAATCATCCAAAATTAGTTGATAGAAATTAAATTTCAGAAGAGATTTACCCAGCTAAAAATTGCAAAAGAATTGAATAATAAATCTTAAAAATCACATTATTTAAAAGAAAAATAAAAAAATCATAGCCAAAGCACATGACACTTCTGCCCTCCTCTTAATGTAGCTGCCATAAAAAAATATTAGTCAATTATCTGTGTTGAGGATCACTGTATAAAGAAAACAATGTGAAATAAAAGAATTCTTAAGTCAGTATGTTCTGTATGGAGCTAGTAAGACTGCAGTTTGCAAACATTTATAAAAATACTGTTAGTGGAAGAGGGAAAGGCTGTGGATGTTGTTTACCTAGACCATAGTAAAGCAGTTGACAGTTTCCTACAGCTTTTTCCTGGAGAAACTGGCTGCTCGTGGCTTGGAAATGGATAAATGGATGCTCGTGGCTAAAAAAAATGGATAAATGGCTGAACTCAAAGAACAGTGGTGAATGGTGTTAAATCTAACTAGCAATTGATTACAAGTGGCATTCCCCAGGGCTGAGTACTGGGACCAGTTCTGTTTAGTATCTCTATCAGTTATCTTGACAAGGGGATCAAGTGCACCCTCACTAAGTTTGCAGATGACACCAAAGTGGATGGGAGTGTTGGTTTGCTGGAGGGGAGGAAGGCTCTGCAGGGGGAACTGGACAGGCTGGATCAGTGGACCAGGGCCAGTTGTATGCATGCTACTGGCCACACTTTCTGATACAGGTCAGGATGGTTTTGGCCTTTTTGGCCACCTGGGCAGACTGGTGGCTCATGCCCTGCCTGCTGTCAACTTTGACAGTTTAGAATGTGCCATCTACTTTTCAAGCATGAAGATCAAATAATAAGCTTCAGCAGCTCTGTACCACTGCATAGCCTAGGCTAGAAACGGGCAAACAACATTAACTGGGTAATTTATTTAACAAATAAAGTCCTTTATGGATGACTAAAGGTGCCCTTTTCAACCATGAGTCAATTCTTACCTCCATACCACTAAATAAAATGTGACAGAGAACTGGAAACAACTACATTTGATATGTTTACTTGGAAGATACATGGAATATTAATGTACAGATACCTTGATAAAGCTCTGTGGGGATGGGTACTATTTCATTAAATTCCACAGCAAAATTCTGAAAATTCCACAAGTAAATAAAATGGAAAAAAGTGACACTATAATACATAGTCAAGATTTTAATTAATTGCTGCCTAGAATCTTCCAAACAGAGAAGAATCTCATATCCCCCATTACTGTCTAGAACAATCTAAACTTTTTAAGGAACTGTAATTTAAAAAATAAAATTTAGAGAAGAAAAGTGTAAGATGTTCTAAAAATGATATTCCTGCTTTAAAAGGTAAAATTCACCCCACTATCTTGAAGAATCAAAATAATAGTGACTTGATCATTTCAATCTCTTGCTTGTTAAAATTACTTTCCTCTAACCACTGAATTGAAGAAACACCATCTGGCCCCAGGAACAGTGACATCATTTTAACCACAAATAACATACAGCAAGTTTTGCATGAGGAAACACATTTCAGAATCCATGCATAGAATGAAACATGTTTGAACCAATATGCTTTGAACAACTAAGGAACAAATCCATAAAGGCCATCTAAACTGCATCTCACATACATGTTCATAGCTTTTACTGAAAAGTTCAATACAATCCCTATTATGTAATCAAAAGAAGGTGAAACCCAAACAAATGCACATTTTAAAAACTAGAAATTGGATAATTCTAAAATAAACAGAAATGGAAACAGTGAATAAAACTGCATTGAAAGCAGTCTCTAGTTTCTACAAGCAAGGCAAAAAAAAGCAAGCAGTTTTATAGCTTTTTCCTATAAAGCTGTCATTTCAGAAGGATTGTAACAGCAAAGTCTGAGCATTTAAAACACGTTAAATCTTCATCATATTTGAAAGAAATGGCTATATCTAAGAAAAATAACCGCATAGTTAAGAGAAAGCAGTAGTTGTAAACTATGAGTATATCTTAGTTTCCTGCACGTGGTGGATGTAGAAACAAAAAGTTTGAGAAGATGAAAATCTGTTCTATAGACGTTATTCACTGTTTATCCACTGGAGCCATAGTTGCACCCAGAACTGTAATATCTGCAAATGAAAGCTTAAATACTTATTAAAAGTCAAGTTTAATGGAAATATTGTCTCCCAGTTGGAGTGTTTTCAAATACAAACAAAAAAAGTTATTTATTCCAGTCTGTGTCTTTTCCTGTAGTACAGGGGGGAAAAAAAACAACTCCCCTCGTAAATTTTGCAGGTAAAACATACAAATATAGTTATCTATCTTCAGCAGTCACAGAGGAAACATAAATCAACAGTTCTGTTATGGATTTGCATTTTATAGCTTATGATAGAAGATGCGGGGGGGGGGGCAGGGGGGGGCAGAAATACCTTGTCAAGTTTGCTTTTTTTCTTTGGCAAAGGTTAAGGATGATTGCTGAAGGATTACAACTTTATTGCTGCTGGGCGAAGGATATACTGCTCTCTCTACACTTTAGAAGTACTCACAAGAATAATCACTAGTCATTTTGAAGGCCAAGCCTGTAAACTCAGATGCATGTAAATTCCCGTTAGCCACAGCCTACAATCACGTTTTGCAAGTTATTTAATATGCCACTTTTAAAGATAGCAGTATAAATTCCAGTAAGCAAAGGTAAAGTGTAAATTGAACTGGCGTTACTTTTTTATGTAACACTATGGAGAATGAAGCCATAAATACCCAGGTGTTAATTTTAAGCTGGAAAACGAGGGATTTTTTTTTTTTTTTTTTTTGTGAGCATGAACTTTATAACAAAAATCAATCTTTTCAATGCCATTTAGCTGCATTTGTTGCTTATTATTAGATTTTGAAATCTGCACAGGATTTTGGTGTCTCAGTCTTACAAAGCAGAGTCACAGTGCTACCACAGCTAATACAGTGCAGTTAGCTGACCAATGTTTCACACAACAGTAGTCTTTGAGATTAAAAAAACCCCTCAGAATTATTTGTTAATGTTGAGCTTTATACTTTGAACAAGTATCTTCAAAGAGAAAGAAAAAGAATTTTTACCTGTTGTCTTTTAGGGATAGCAAGAGAAAGAATTATCTTTATAAATTTTAAATACATTTACAATTTGTACAAATCCCCCAAAATACATTAATATACTTTCAACTAACATGTAATTAGATTTGATTGTATGCTATGTGACTTTGCTTCATTAATGTTAGGGATTAGTGCTGAATATAAAATGAAAGGAAAAAAACTGTTTGAGATGTAGCAAAAGAGTAATGTAGAGACCTGTGGCTGGGAAGAAATATAAGATGGAAATGAAACAATTTCTTAAATGGTAAATCCTTTCATTCTTCTGCATGCGGAAAAGAGGTTTTATATTTACATTCTAATAACTTTGTTCATAAAAGGTTATGATAAAGCTTATGGGGTGAGCAGAATATCTAGCCGAAAAAAGACTAAACAGTCCTTTCTCCCCATATCAGTCTACTCAATATACTGAGAGCTCGGAAGGCAAATACAAAAATCATTTATGTGCTTTTACTTTCCTTTTCTGTAGTTAAAAATAATTTTGAGAACTCTGGTGTACATGTTTCAGAGTAACTTTTGCAGTCTCCTCTTACAGCAAAATTAAAGCTACCTTTAATTTCATAACTTGTGCAATGAGTTCCCTCACATCACAAATGCTTACAGTTCAGGTACATCAATTAGCTCTGCTATTTTAACTATTTAATAAATAAAATAATATCTTAATTATAGTAAATTTAAAATTTATATGGGTGTCAGAATTATTGCTAAACCATTTTTAAGATCACAATTAAATACTTTACTAATACAACACAACATCTAGAATATCTTATTCATACCTTTTTCCAAACTAGCAGATATGAAATTCCATGACTAAAACCAGGAGTTAATCCTTTAGCAAGGCATGATACCAATATCTTTTCCAAAATTATAAGTAAACTATTCTGTGAACTATTGTGTGTACTGAGTTAAAAATAACAGTACTGATCAGCCACCACTGTGTACTGCTGACAGGACAGTTGCATATGTAGCTAATTCAGCTTATAAAATCATAGAATTGATTAGGTTGGAAAAGACCTTTAAGATCATCAAGTCCAGCCTACATTGAGAGATGCAGTTAGCATGCTCATTTTTTAATTTTTCAACTTAAAAATAAATTAGTCCTATATTTATCACCAGAATTCTGATGACAAGTCTAATTTATTCAAAGCATAAATTAGTAAGCAGAAATTATGAGCTATCAGTTTGATACCAATTTGGTAGCTCAAATTACGAGATACCTCTAATGTTATGTCTAAATTGTTTCAGTTCTCAAACTGACTTTATCTCTATCTATACAGAAGTGTCTGAAGTTTGAATGATTCCGAAGTTCTACAAAGGACCGAACTAATCTGTGTGAAATAAAAGGTACTGTCAATCAAGAGCACTACCTTACAAAAAATTTTTCAAATATACATATAATTTTGCTTTCCAGTATGACTTCTCTTTTTATTGTCAAAAAAAAAAAAAAAAAGGTAAAGTCAGACTTTATTGCTCAATACATATTTATGGCTAAAACTCTTCAGTGCAATACAGTGCCAAGTTCTTACCTTATGGTGATAGGGATGAGTGTACCTTTGCTAATGGATTGATTGACAGATACAGTCATAATGTTCTGAGAGTTTCCACAGCTGAATCGAACTGTTGGTCTTCCTTCCACAAGATAGAAGTGAAGAAACTGCTCTCCAAAATTCCTTTCACTAGCTTTGAAAACAAAAATGGAGACAGTCACACTTCTGAAAGTGTAGGATCTTCCAAAAGTATTCCACACTACTGGAATGCCATCACGAGTCGTAATGCCTGTGTCTTGTTTATTATAATTATGACAATTATGTGTCATAATTGAGGAGTCTTCTAATAATATAAAGGACTCTGATTAAGTAAGAACAAAAGCAAACTCTGCATCAACTGCTGATAACAAGACAAAATAATAATAAAAAAATAACCAAAAGACAGAACTTAATTTTAGACCAGTGTAATTGCATAAACCTTATAGAGATCTTTACATTAATTGAAGGTGAACATTTCTCTATATTCAGGAGTAGTATTATGGTGCCAAAGGTGAGACAAAAAACACCAAACAAATCACAAAAATGCTATTTCATGATTTACTATATCATTCTGCTTTTCAACCGTATTATAGAAAACAAAGATTATAAGACAGCATCTCCCTATTCTTATAATCTCTGTAGAGATCATAAACAAGTGACCTTTCCCAATTAATGACACATGTCAGACTTGATAAATTGCTGTCCACAAAAATTCAGACATACTGTTACTTGAGCAGCTCAAACTAAGGATAAAATTGTATTTAAAAAAGATCTTCCAGTCTTTGTTCACTTCCACTGAATAGTATATTGTAAAGATCACAGCAAAATATTTCTATTTAAATGATGGGTGGCACATTGATAACACCTACAATGGCAAGTTATTTTGAATGGGTAATGCTTTATGAATTTGCCCTTTGAATTTAACTGTAGTTACTTCTCATAGAAGCTAAGACACAGTTCCTGTTTGGGATTTTTATTCCCCATTAAGGCAAACTGTTAAAATATTAATCTCTTCTTTACGCTGTATTTTACTATGTTTAACTGAAGTAAAAAAGACATAATGGCTAGGTCATGAAATTAAATTTACTGCTTTTATTTTTTCAGCAGTATTTGAGAAGGTTACTCTGTTCTTCTTAACTTCCAGAATCCTATCTGTATCCAATTCTCAGGCTTATCTGCAGTTCAGTTAAGAAAAAACACAACGTATACAACATATATATAAATTCTTTTTGAAGGTATGTGGTAGGAGAGAACATTTGCTT
This sequence comes from Psilopsiagon aurifrons, assembly GCA_025447955.1. Classification (NCBI taxonomy): domain Eukaryota; kingdom Metazoa; phylum Chordata; class Aves; order Psittaciformes; family Psittacidae; genus Psilopsiagon; species Psilopsiagon aurifrons. The sequence goes on along the minus strand of JAOEHY010035290.1, from coordinate 33,841 downwards.
CCTTATCTGATCAACAACTTTATCAAACAGCATGATAAGGAAAAAGAACGAAACCAAAACACACAGAGGCACAAACTCGACCAACAAATGGAGATAGCAACAAGAACCAAACCTGGTGGTTTACACTAAGTGGTATGGGCATACAGTGTGTGGGAATGCTTGTTTCAGTCAGATTATCTGATTCAGGACCCTAGAAAAATGTGATGATAAGGAAAAAGGAAGTCAAAAAGCAGACAAACAGCCACAGAAAACAGTAAGAGAAGCAATGAACAGTAACAGAAACCAATCTTACCAAGTCACAGTAATGGATGGACTATTATGAAACTTCAGACATCACTTCAAAGAGTGTTAACTGGGACTTTGCAATTGAGAAGGGTGCCAACGTGGGGGTTCAGGGTACTGAGGAGGATTGTGTTGGTAGAGCTATGCAAACAGGAAACTGGGAAGGAGCAACCCATGAATGCACATGTTCTTTAAATCTAGCAAGTGTCATGTGTGTGCCTTCACTAGTGAACTTCTATCTCTACCAGTCAGAGAAAAGAGAAATTGACTTTCTACAGCCATGTTTTGAGAGTCCTTTAGACAAATGCCATTGAAGTCATTGCCATGCCTGTGGCAGCCTGTTTAGCCAGCTGTGCCATGTTCTCTGTGTGCTGCATTTGTGCACATGCCTGTGTGCCTCTGGCATACATAATGAACTTTGCATGGTTTAAACAGCAAATGGGAAAGCAGCAGCCATGCCAATCAGGCTGGGATGGAGACCAGGCCTTTGGGCTGTGTTCCAGTGGCTGGGCAGGAGAGATTTCCAGACCTGGAGCTGCTGGAGAACTCAGCTTAAAATATCCCTTAAGAATTTATTATTTTATTATTTTTTCAGAAAGGTAGAAAGAATGTGCATGCGCTTGGAACAGCTACCTGCTGGAAAAGCTACCAATTTGTGAAGAGAAAATGATCAAATTTCATTTGGAGGAGAAAACAGAAAGAAAAAGGTAATAGCAGGTAGAGAGGGGCAACAGGTGCTAGCAACTTCCTGATCATTTGCTTTTGCATAATTCGTAGGAAAAACATTTCACAAAGTAAACTCTGTCCTCTAGAGCAGCTTTCTAGTCAACACAGTATTTCTTCAGCTTGTTACAAATCCTAATGACCCCCTGAAAATCTTTTATGCTTGGCCATATTTTGTAATCTGAATACCTACTTAATTCCAAAGATACTTTAATTTTACTGGATTTTATGCTTTTGGCATTTATGTTTTCCTTCAACAATAATCTGTCAATTCTCTTTCAAAATGTATTGCACTGTTAAAAAGGCCACTGCCTTTTAACACCAGCATAACTGATATGTGCACAGAATCATAGAATCATAGAATAGTTAGGGTTGGAAAGGACCTTAAGATCATCTAATTCCAATCCCCCTGCCATGGGCAGGGACACCTCCCACTAAACCATATCAGCCAAGTCGATGTCCAACCTGGCCTTGAACACCTC